>VZRQ01002661.1:816701-837681 GCA_013397975.1 Machaerirhynchus nigripectus | reverse complement strand
TTTTTTTTTTTTTTTGTTATATATTAATGTAATATTTTACTGCAGTTTTTGTTTAATTTAAAATAAGATAACATTGCTGACAACTCATGATGAAAGTTAATTCTATGCTATGTGTCATGGTGGGTATAACATCATGAGGAAAATTATGGGTTCAATATTCTTTCAGGGAAATAAAAAGGACACTATTCATCTCTTTTATTTGCAGCATAATAATTTATAAGCTTTTTTCCCATGTTTTGTCTTTTAAAACTTACACTCATTCTTCAAAAGAAGAAATAAGTTTGTTTTTCTGTTTTCTCTTTCTCAGATCCTAGACTTCCAGTTTTCCTTCTTTACTCTGAAACCAGAAAATAATCTATTGCTGCTCTACATTAAATGATGATTTCTTCTTACTAATTTTCATCTCAGCCATTTTTGAAGGTACTTTAGTGAGTAAATGCAGGTAAACTGTAACTATATCTTTTTCCTCCCCTTCCCACCATTCCTTAATGCCATTTTCATCACTCTCTGTCTGAGAATGAAATTATCAGATAATTTGCAGCTACACAGTGCTAGTGAGAGGATGGGTAATCCTACTTTGCTATTTTTTTAAACTACAATTTCTTTTTGCTGACTTTGTAACATGTCATTTAGAAAAGGGGCCTACATCATTAAGGAAGCTACAGCAGTATGTAACAAAAGGTCACATTCCTGTATACTTTGCTGTTGTTTTTTATGTTTGAATACTCTTTTTTTCTTTGGCAGCAGTCTCTATTTTGTAGAGAAATTGCCAAAAATTGCCAAAATCTCTGGCAATTTTGTTAGTTGGCAGCTGAAAGCTTTAGTCCAAGTCATGATTTTACGTTATTACTTTACATGATTGGTTTAATGATTCTATGATGTTGTACAAGAAATTTAAACTAAGATTCATGTAAAACCTTAAATTAAAAAAAAAAATTAGAAAACAAGTGGCAAAAAATCCAATACTCTTTAATCATGTGGTTAGACTAAAAAAGAATATTAAAATATTTTTTGTTAAGTTTCATAATTTTTTCTTTAGAGATTTGAAAAATCACTTCAAATAACATTTTTGGTCTTTATTGAAACCTGTTGTCAAAACCATAGGGAAGGGTAGCAGTCAATATTACTTTTTAAATCTAAATACATGATAATTAGGCAAATATAATCCTATTTTGAAATGTAGGAATTATCCAAACGTTAGAAATAGCCATAGGGGTGGGAGGAAGTTTGTTGTAGTATTTTATTTCTTCCATATAATCTAAAGTCCTTCAGTCTTCCTCATTTTACACCATCTTTTATGTATATTCCCCTTTCTTTGGTTATCTTATCAATGTCATAAGAAATAGAAGTGCAATTATATTTATTTACACTCTTCAAGCAGGTAAGTGTTATTACAGGTACTTTAATGTGGTTCAGCCACACAGGTTGTCGTGCTTTGCGGAGGAGTTACTGTTCTGAAGAGATCCCAAAATTTTTACTTGCTGAGTTGTTCATATGGATCTTTCATTTTGTTCTTGCCCTCTATCCAATGGCTGAGAATATAAAAAGTTTCTATTTGCTTGGAAGGCCATTTTTTAATTTAAATCCTGCTGGTTATTTTTCTGTAACTCATTCCTTTTGGCTTATTGTGCTTCTCTCCATCTATGTCTTCCCTCTTCAGTTAAATTACTTTTTTGTGTTTTAATTCTTTAGCCAATATCAATTTTCATTACAAAACTCTAACTTCTTTAATTCTTTCCATCACCATCTTATTTTTGTCACTTATTTCCAAGGCAAGAAAGTGACTATTAAATCCTAATCTCTACAGTAAGTATTTGAGGGCAGATTAAGGCATATATTTCATCAAATATTTTAATATAATTTGCATTTTAGCAAGGACCATTTCAACTTTCTTCTGTTTCTGTTCATCTTTGGACCCTTTGTCATCATATAATGACATTAAAATACTAGTTCTATTAATATTCTTTCATTCACAGCACAAATGTTTGATAAGTTATAAAGGTACCTGGGATTTCAGGCTTTTCCACAGAGTGAATAACATCACACATGTTACATTTCTGTTTTGGTTCTTGCTGTATTTTGCACAGAGGGCAAAAAAGGGATTATCTTAATTTTTAAAATAATCTGTCTAAACTGCTTTTACTTCGCTACTACTGAACAAAAACCTGTGCTCTTCCTTCACCTCACAGTTGTATGATAATTAAGACACACCTCAGAAGAACAAAGAAAGCCAGATGAAAAAGGAATGTGTGCAAAAAATCACTATAGATTTGAACTGACATTTAAGAAAAGATTAGTGTATTTCCCTTTACCTTTTATTTTTGAGAAGTTCTGTACCTGTGTGCTGATTCATTAGGATACCCTGTGGGTAGAGTCTGATGAGATTAAATATGTCATCCAGCTGCCTCCATCCAAGCCTCGTCCATGGAACTGCAATTTACTGTCAATTTTTAACTCTTCAGTACTATTTTAGTGTCTGAATGTTTCACCTTTTAGCCTTGGTTAACTACACTTTAAATCTGTTATGCTGCAGTACTGGATAACTTTGGCCCATACACATTTCTATCTTGGGTATTCTTAATGCATCCGGAATATTCCCTTACTGTTTCCTCTAAAAAAAAAAAAAATGAAGCATTAGAAGTAGTTCCTGAAAATGTGGGATTATCCTCATCTCATTTCACAGGTATTAGATTTCTCATCTGCTTTCTAGAGCATGTGCTGCTTCAAGCATTTGCTTTGACCCCTTGTGGCTCTACCTAAACCCATGTTTCACCCTAATATGCCTCCTAGGTTGATGGGCACTTTCCCAAAGGAAGTTGAACTAGAGTAACAGATCTCACATTTTTTTTTGTTTTTTAATAAAAATACCAGCTCTGCAGAAGAAACATTTTGTACTCCTATGTGACCCATCATAAGGTCACTCTTACCAATACTGGTGTATTGAGGACCAAGTGACATGATGGCCTATAACTGAGAGCTGAATTTCTTTCAGTATGATTCTTTGTTTCTGCTTACTCTTGAAAAAAGAAAAATGTATGTAGATACAAATATGAACCACAGTGATGTTCATCTTTGGACCCTTTTAAACAACACAAAATTGTATCCAAGTACTAGTCATGTTTTAAATAAGCAATGGTTGAAATTAAAAATTTGAAGTTATGTACATCAGTTTGTGTTACCTTTCTAATGACATCATCTAAAGGCTTGCAGCTTTCATTGCGGTCTGTCAGAAACAGGAGAATATGAGGAATTTACTCTTCCTGGGTTTTTTGGACCAATTTTTTTTCATTTAGACTGCTAACAAAACAATGAAGAATAGTGTAATTACTGATGTAAAATTAACACTGTCTGTAAATCACTGGAGAATTTGAACAACACAACTTCTCCCTTATTTTGATCTCTGGATTTATTCACTCATAATGTTTCCTTGGGTCCTGTGATTATATCACCTAGGAAGTATTTTCCTCTTTATAGCTATAAATAGATTAATTGATTTCACTAGAACACTCAAACTCAAATGTTCTTTCTTTATCTTAAATAAATATCTGTACCTGTTCCACCAGTTTTGCTGCAACAAACACAAAACAGCAGTGGTAATTGTAATCATGTTCAAAATCTTCAATTTTTTTCATTTTACTATATCAGTACTTTACTGCTTTCATTTGCAAATTATGTCAGTTTAATTGTCTTACTTCCTTTTCAACTCCACAACTGTTTTCACACCAGGTTCAACATTTAATCTGGGAAAACTGCAAAAACAAAATATTCAGTAAAGTCATCACCTTTCTGCTTTTCAGTCCTGCTTTAAAAAAGACAGGTAATTTGATCCCTGCAAGTGCATTCCATGATGCTTCTCCTCTCACCTCTTCCCAAATATATATTATTTACTTACAAAACCCCCAGTGTTGCACTGACTGTAAATGTTCACATATTCAGGTCTGTCCTAGGTTACAATATAGATATATTTAAGTGTTCCATTACCACCAGCTGTGGGCCATTAGCTGTTATCTCCTGCTATGATAACAGACAATGGGCCATCAAGAAACCACTGCATGACTCATGGACTTATCTCATCCTATTGTGAGGTGCTCCGCCCAGGAGGGAGGAGCCAAGAATTCCCACCTGGATATAACCTGGCCTTGGAAGTGCTTAAGGGAGCTCTGTCTACTGAGTTCCCAGTGGAAAAGAGCTACTGCTGGACCCTCAGCTGGAGACCAGCCCTTCCATAGGTTNATTCCCACCTGGATATAACCTGGCCTTGGAACTGCCTAAAGGAGCCCTGTCTACTGAGTTCCCAGGGGACAAGAGCTACTACTGGGCCTTCAGCTGGAGACCAGACCTTCCACAGGATCACGGCTTCAACTGAACTACTTCATTTGGACTGCTACCACCACCCTAACAGGGTGTCAGGTTGTATCTGACTTTGTCAGTGATTTTCCTTGTATTATTACACGTATTTTTAATTTTTAATCCTGACTTGCAATCTCCCACTGGTTTGTTTTCAAACCAATACAGGGTCAAACTGAAGTATTTTCAAAAGGTCAAGAACAACTTTCAATCTTTCCTTGCAATATTTTTTCCAAAGGTGTTTATTTAATTTTTAATTTAATATATATTAAAAATTAAAAACTGAAATAAAATGTTTTTTATTTTATTTCATTTAAATATAGCAGGTGGAACCAAGTGTTGGGTGTTTTTATTCCAAAGGTTGTCAGTTGAAGAATAGGAACTTGATCATTTAATCAGATAAATGTTTTATTTGTATTGTTTTTTCCCAGCGCTAAATGATTAGGTAGACTCTAGTTAACCATTCTATTGTTTTTGCTGGGTCTGTTCACAGTCTTATCTATTCTGTCCAGGTTCTTCCATTTACTTGTCTGTTCTACCCAGCTATTCTAATCCTATATTCTTTGGAGAAGAGTCTTATTCTCTTTATATCTCTACTGTGTACAAAATAAGAGACATATAACCTAGCTGATTCTAGTATATTGTCTGTGTCAATAGTAGTTCTTTCTTCTTTGTCACAGATCTCATTATTTATTGTATCATGTTAGTCATACTTCTGCTATATACCGCTGAATAGAGGTCAAGAGTATTCTTAGTAGTGCAAACTGCTTTCTTCAGTAGAATTTAGGTCTGTAAATTGTCCCTTTTTTTAAGGTAAACATCTGGTCTTACTGACAGCCTACCAAGATTTCGAAATGTTGCTCATATCTGCAGCACAATACTCATAGGAAAGGAACTCAGTGGACTGGGACAGAGACCTGTATTTTTTCAGAATATCTGAATGGGGATTTAATTTTAGCACAACTGAAAAGAAGTACTAGCTATAATGGTGATGATTTGGGCCACCAAGGCATCACAGAGAATCTGGAGAATTGGATGAGTGCAGTGTGCATGACACCAATGCACATGAGATTTGCTTTGAGACAAGAGGTGGTGAACCAGTCTGTACCAACTGCTTTGGGAGCAAGAGCTGCTGCTTAGGCAACTATGCTGAGTTGGGCTGGAGATGCTAAGGAGCAGAAATGAAGTTAGGTGTCCACATTATCTGCAAGCAACCAAAGTATGAACATTCTTACCTCCCAGTAACTTTGACTCAATTATTATTAAACCACAGAGATGTGCAAGGTTCTTAGTGAGGTTACTTTACAAGTTCGTTATGTCCCATTGGTATTCATATAGATGAAAAGGAAAACACAAGATTAAAACCTACAGATATTCTCAGACTGGTAAACCTCCACCCATATCTCAAATTTTATCAGGCACCCATGTCAAACATCCACAAAACAAATCTACAGAGTCCCAAACTTCATTAGTCCTGCTGCTTGTTTTTCCTCCTGAAAAGAAAAATTAATTTCATACTCTCTCCAGAACATTACTAAAGGTAGAATGAAGCAGGTACAGCAGTTTAGATGGAATTTTAAGCTTTAAATCTCTTTATTCAAGTAGGTTTTTTAAAAATTTAATATCAAGAAACATAATCCTTTAAGATATATATTGAATTTGGATCCTCTCTATAAAATTCACTAAAATTAATAAAGTGCATATTAGTAAGTTATCTAAAACTTTCCTGTAAAGTTTTCAGCCAGAAGTGCCCTGGCAGGTGTGACCCAGTGACTTAAAGCTATCAGCTGTAATGTTATTCTGGTACTATAGTAACAGATTGTGCAGAAAGGGAGCAGCTCTAGGAACAATGCCGTTTTTCTCACCATCTAGTGTGGATTTCACTGGAAATATTACAGGCCATATCAACCTGGCTATCTACTACATGTCATGTGAATGTTACACAAATCAAATTTACAAACATAAGCAGCATTAGAATGCCTTATTTATACACACACATACCTAGGGAGACAACTTTTAGTGTTAAAAGAACAAACAAATTCCCAGAGTAGTTTGTGATGAGTTAGCCAACTGCTCATTAAAAGGAAAACACCAAATAAAAATCTGATTAGAGCTTGGAAATTTATGAATATCAGTTGTCTAAACATAAATAACACTGACAATCAGCTGGAATGATAATAGGAGTAACTTGACATGCACCAATGTCTCTTTTAATAATACCATAGAGACTGTAGCATCAATATCACTATATTGTCTACTTGTGATACTGGCAAAAGCTAGGCAACATGCTGAAAGGATTCCAGAGTCATCCCTGCAGTCAGCTGAAATAAAAGTCTTTGGTCTGAATTTAAAAATGTGATCAACATGAATATTTTCTAACTCAAACTGAATTTCTGCATATCTGAAAATAACATTTAAAAAATTTTGCTTTCTCTCTTTCAGAAATAAAACCTGGTATAAATCCCTCTCTTTTCAGTTATGGACTTTATTCTATAAAATTAGGGTTAATTGATTCTCATTTTAGTAGCTCTTGAGACAAGACAGGTTTCTGAAGAAAATCATACCATGCATTTTTGAGAAAACCTTTGCATCACCTGTTTCCATTCTATATGGTACGACTACTATTATTCCAGTAAAATATGACAAATTTTCCTACAAAATTCTGTAAATGTATTAATTCTTACAATAGTTAACTGGTATAGAAATAATGGAGTGATAGAGATTTTCAGCTCTGTATCATCAAGATATGTCACATATCACTTCATGTCAAAAGTCAAAATGATAAGGAGAAAAAATTAGGTTTGTCCTGTTTGTTGGCAAAACCCAGTAACAATAAAGTGCAAAGAGTCATTAAGTTTCAGATCTAATTTAATTATACAGAGAAAGTTTTGAATTTAGTATATAATGGCAAACAAAGGGAAACTATGCAGTAAAGTGTCAATTAAAATTTGGCTTTTAATATTCCTCTGTTGTTATATTATTGCTTATTCATTAAGTATCATTAAGGCCTCCATCCTGCAAACTGTAAAAATTCTGTGCACAGTAAAGAGTAACTTCAGGGTTTTATTGGCCTCAAAGGTCTTTTGGTGCCTGAAGTTCTGTTCCTAGGCATAGGCAGAAGTTCTTCAGTGTCAGTCAAGCAGAACAATTTGGTGCCTGAGGCCCATTAAAAGCTTTCCTTAAACCAAGACAAGAGGTGTCCTGTGCCTATTGCTCATGTCAGGTATAACCTTGCAGTTTCTTGATCAGGTTCTTGGAAATCAGCATAATCAGTATTTTGTCTAATTGTCCCTATAGAAAAGAGTCCTATGTCGATGAGACTTGATGAGTTGAACAAATCTGCACATTCATAGTGTTTTTTAAGACACTTAATGTAAAGTAAAAATAAATTGAATGAGTATATGCAAAAATTAAAAGAAAATGAAGAGTAGTATAAAATTTCACAGCATTTGAGAAAATATTTTTAACTCATTCCTTTGTTACCAACAAGAAGACATAAGTAGGTGTTTCTGATTAATTTTACTCACAGAGAAAATAAACTTTTGTGAAAAATAATAGTTGACATTTGAAATTTTTCCATGTAACACTTTTCCTGGGTAATTAATGTAAATATTTGAGAGATTATTGTAGTTTAATTGAAATTAAAACTTTGTTTTAAAAACATACCATTAAAAATAACAAAGCAGAATGAAAATTTTTTCAATCAATTTGAATGAATTTTAAAAGATCTTCTATGAATGTTCTCATAGTAATGAATATAACTTGCATGAGTTTTATTTCATTGCCTTATTTTAATTCCTAAAAATTGTTTATACTAAAAATGGAAAAGTATCTGAAGTTCTTTTGGTCACCACATTGTAGACACAGAGAGTGAAGTTCATCTTAAAATGACTGCAAAATGCCTTTTAAGGTTTTTATTTGCTTTCATATATGATTTTTCATGTATTTTTATCTTTTGTTAGACTCAGCACTGTCACCACACTGATTATCTTACTTTAATTACAGACATAGAGTCAGTAAAAAAAAAAAAATGAGCATGAAAGAAATATTATAGGTTTCAAACTTTTATACATCAATTGTCTTTGCTCTGTCCTAACTGTGCTTAAATTTTGGTGAAGGAAGCTATGTGGAAACATTTGCCATTACTTATTTTCTAATAGATTGTTATGAAGTTCCATTAACAACGCTGTGGTATCCACTTCAAAAGCAGCATCTCTGCATGAGCAAGCAATTACACGTAAAGTGGATAATATGTAATTATCAGACATTCTGGGTCGGTTGCTTTTCTTTGCTTCTTCTTCTTTTTTTTNAAGGAAGAAAGACAGAAAAAAGGATTTGATTATAACTTCTATAGCAACTGCTGTTCTTAGAGGTCTTCTCTCTAGTCCTTGCTAAAATTTTTTGAAATTTTCATTTTGATTAAGTAAGAATCAATACTCCTCTGTAACTTTATTTCCTTGTGTTTTGCTGCTCCCTGTCATGAAATGATGGAGATGCTTAAAGTGAGTGTGTCACTTGATGTCACAGAAATGACCATAAGCTCAGAGATGAAACACATAATTTTGTTTCACAATTCTCAGATTGGTGTTATTCAAGATTTTAAAGGTTGTTTTTTATTTCTTTTCCTTTGCATTACTAAATTTGTTGACAGTCAAGGAAAACAAAGCTGAAAAATTACTGGTTTTCTTTATTTCTCTGTATCATATTGTAATATGCTTTTCAAAATATATTGTTCTTAGCAATAGGAGATGAAAAAGTTTAAATGATGTCTTTATTTTCAGGGAAACACAACATAAGATTAAATAATCCTATGATGCAGCCTTCCTTTCCAGTTGTGTACCGCTAATCAAACTGACTTACTGAGACTTGATTTCATAAAACTAACTAGGAGCCCCACCATACTATTCATACTGAATACCAATTTCTTTTTTGATTGAAGGTCCAGTGCTCTTAACGCTGATTAATTAAAGCATGCAAGTTTTTGTGAAAGGTAGGTAATTCTAAAGCATAGGAAAACTTTGATCCATCTGGTAGTGTAATTCTCTATTTTATTAACGTCTTCTGCACTTCTGAATGCCCTGCCATTGAATAGTAGTCATAACATGCCATAGAATAGTCTGGTTTATGTAGCTACAACTTAAGTTGAATTTGAGAGTTCAGTTTCCTATTTCTTTTTGACAGTTTTAATGAGAACAAATCCTTTACTTTTCTAAAGTATTTTCTTTTAAATGTCGAACACATCATTTCACTGTAGTGAGGTGTTTTCTATTATTTTTTAAACATTTGAAGTCACCTTGCCTAATCCTAAGGCATATGTCTTGATTAATCTTCTGTAATTAGTAAAAAAATCTTTAAACACATGCACCTGGGAGATGACATATGTTGATTTAGATACATCAGGAATACACTTCTTGGCAGAACGTCCCTCCCAGTGTAAGTTAAAGTAATTCTGAAACGGGATAACTCAGTTCCTGCTAGTGCTTTAGCAGATGTTTAATTATATAGGGGAAAATTTGAACATTGAAAGGAAGGATTGATAGAACTATATCCCAGTTACCATACAGCTTAGTTAAGAGCCAGCAAATTGAAAAATTGGAACAAGAATGGTATTTCAACAGTCAACAAAAGCATCCAAATCCCATTGCCATAGTTACTACTGCAACCCAGAACAAATGATATTTGTCCACTGCATTGCCTAGAGGAATCATTCAGCCACTTTAGGAAGCAGTGAGAAAGGTGAATGTCAAATGCCAGCAAGAGTCACTGCAGCTCTAGATAGAACACAGGAATGAGATGGCAGATTTGAGTTCTCATCTTTCGTGTTTGCCTAGGGAAATCATGTCCAAGGTGAATATCCCAGCTACAGGGGAGACTGAAGGTGGATCTGACAATTTTTCTTTTCTAATAAATGCATAATTCATTCTCCCTTCTCTCTTTTAGCTCAAGTAGAGAGGATTGAAAAGCTAAAATTATGGATTCATCCCAGATAAGTGTAGGCACTTAACTGAGGATCCTATGTTAAGATCCTAATCATTCTAGGCTTGTGTTAAAGTTAATGGAAAGAAAGTTGCCTCCTGAGAGCAATTAAGACCTTAGTTGACTGGAATAACCAGACGTAAAAGCCCTTCACTCCTTGTAATACAGCTCTAAAGCTTTTGGATAATTCTGGACCAAATATTTAATTTAGGGTTTAAGAGGTCTGTCATGTTGAATGGAACACTTTTCTAAGGAATCAAAAGAACCAAGAGGAAATATTTCAAACCAAACCTTTCTGGGTTAAAAAATGAACATTTCTCCTTAAAAAATTACTTAACCTTTACTACAAATAGTCACCTTACTATGTATAATCACTCTTGTATTTATATTAGTCTTAAAAATATATTTATAATGGGCTGAGCTCCTCCTAATTTATTTACAGTAAGGATAGATTTTATCCCAAGTGTTGAAATAGTTGGGTACCTTTTATTTCAAATTGAGAAAGGAGCCAAAGGAAGTTATGAAGGTTAAAATGTAATACTGCATCAAAAGCAAGCCCTTTGTCTTTCATTGAAATGCCTAATTTCTTTGCACTTTTTCAAATGGATTTTTAGCAAGAATTTAAAAATGTATTTTTTAAAACTGGCAGTAATTTTCCATGTTTCTGTTAGCATCTGGTATTTTCAGATTCCTTCTTTTCATGTCATTAATTTATATACACCTGAGCAAGAAACATGACTGTGTTTTTCTCCAAAGTGTAGACGTGGTCTATCATGTTAAGTTGTAGGGTCACTATTTATAAGAACCAATGGTATTGTTAATTAAGACAACAAGGCTGTTCTAAATTGAAAAACTAAATCAAATAAAAAATTGTTTTGGCTCTATATTATTATTAATTTAAATTCCAGTTATTAAGTATAAACTCTCCTAGTGAAGATTTATAAGAACTGTGTAATTTTCATTTTTGGAAAATACTTCCATAAAACATCTTTTATTTTCCATAAACATGGCCTTGTCACACTGATTTTTACTGCTAATACTAAAATAATGCAATATATGTACTATAAATACTGGAAGTAATCTCACACAATGCTTACAGATTGTGGTCCTTCAAAATTTGGTGACCACTTAATTGGTTTTTGAATTACAAACTTTGTGAGGCATTTTAGCAGTGTGGCAGTGCCTTGAAGACAAAGATATACTGCTTAAAGAAGAAACATGTATGTGCTATCACAACAAACTGAAACAAACTGTTAAAATCAAATTAAAATGTTTAAGATGAATTTTCTGTCAACTGTTACCACTGTTTCATGGATTTGTTTTGTGACCCCGGTTGTTATTCCCCTATCACTCCCATTTGCAACATAAACTCTTTTCCCACCAATCCTATCACAGGGCTTAGTACTTCCAAGAACCTACAGGCATGGCACATCCAGGCTGTTCTGACTTCCAAAGACTACTCCCTGCAATATGAGGAGTTCATTACCATGCTTTCAGCCCTTCCAGGTTTTCCATGATGTTCCTTCTGTCCTTACATCATCACACTCGCAGCTTTTTCCGTGTCTTTCACAAGTGCTGCTTTGCCTGGAAGTCAAAACACAGCTATCAAATGTTGCAATTATTCTGGAGCTCTATTTTTAACATGCTAATCTTTATTGGCTTTCTAGGTGCTACCACTCAATTGATATTGGACTAAATGAATTCTTCACTGGAATGCTGGTGAGTGCTCTCTTTCAACAATTTATCATCTTTTAAGTGCTTATTTTAGTAAAATTGCTGGGCTGGTGATACCCTTGAAAATTTCTTCTTCAGATTTGATTGAAAGTGAATATTGCAGTTATGAGTTACCTTCAGGAAAAGAGGAGTTTCAGAGAAACAGAGGTAGACATGCATTAGCATCAGATAATCTGGATATTCAGATAATGGTAGGTAATGTTCCTTACAGCACACAGAACTCATGCATTACGTTCTCTATGACTGAAAGAGAGTTCTTCGAAGATGGACTTAATAAAATTGGATTTTAGCAAGACACCTCTGTTACCAGAAGGAAATGTGAGAATTCATAGTGACAAATTCTTTTAGTTCTTTTAAGAGGCCACAGAAAATTATAATTTACATAGACAGAAACACTTCCCAGTTACCAAAAGATGTATTCATATTTTAAAACCTAATTCCAGTGGAGCTCTGTAAGAGCACTCTGAAATCATTGTAGACTAAAAGATCAATTTCACTAGAACCACTTACATTTTATACTGTGGTAAAATAAGTATTTTAAAACTTCAATAGTATTTGTAAGGTTTAATATGCAGCTCAAGATTGAAGTCAATGTCATATTTTGAAAAATTATTTTAAAAGGATTTTGTGTATTGGCTAACAGGAAAAGTCTGTTGCGTTTCAGTTTTGATGGAAAGTTACTGTGCAGAAAAATAAGATGATTGTTGCTTTAGCATCTTATCAAAGAAACACGCAAAACCAAGTTCTGTCTACGAGAGATAAGCTGAAGCACTATTAAAAAAAAGAAAGTAATTTGGATGATAGACTACCCATCAAACATTCATCTGCAAAGCCTGAGCATCATGGGAGTGACAAACTTCACAACTTTCTATAGGAGGTCGCAGACAGCTGTAGATTTGGTTATCTAGAACAACTGCTATAATCTAAAAGTTTTCCAGCATCACTTTCCATCACTATATTTTTCCAGAGAATATATGTGAATACCTTGAGCCAGCTAGACCTAGGGGAAGGTTCTGGCAAGCTTTCTGGTAACCTCTGTCCATGGTGGAAATGGCTCATATACTTCCACAGGTTTTTTTTCTATCCTTTTATTTCTAAGTCTTGTGGGCATTTGAAGCACTTGTGATTCTGTTTGTGAAAACGGTTTTTGAAAAAGCATGCATGCTTAAAAAATAACTTTGTTACTTACTTTTGTAGTAAGTTTCTCTTCCTGATGAGTTACAATTTTTTAAATAGGTTTTATGTGTTCAGAAAGTCCCTACAAATTTTTTGCATCATTATTTTAATTTACGGTTACATGTAACTTGTCATGTTTTATGCACTCTTTTAATTTTCCCAATTTGTTCACCTCTTCCACTTGGAGATTTTAGTATGTGTGTCAAGATCACTTGTTCAGCTATTTAAGTTGATTTTCAGACACAGTGACTTTTTCCTTCTTCCAGAATTCCTTTGATCAGCAGCATGAAACAACTAGAGCACCTCTCTTGTGAGGATGGACATAGGATTTTAAGATTTTGGGGATTTGGGTGGTTTGTTAGGTTTTTTCGTTTTGGTTTGGTGTAGGTTTTTTGTTAGTTTGATTGTTTGTTTGTTTAATGTTGATTCTTTCAGGGGATTTTTGTATGTTTCTTGGGAAAAATACTGATTTAGAGTGTATTATGATCAGAGATAGAGATTTTTGGGGGATTAACTGCATCTTGAACCAAAATATCAAGGCCAAGAACTGAAGATCAAGGATGATATTAACAAAATATCTGTGGACTATCTAATTACTTTATCTAAGAGACAATCCTGTATTGTGTATAAAATTAATTGCACCATGGAGATACATTTATCAGTTTATATTTTGGTAACTGGACCTTTTCATTCATACTGTGTATTTTCACAGCTTCTCTAATCTTGTTTAAGTACAACATATTTATGAGAGGAATTACATCACAAAGTACCTGTCATACTAGAGACTTAAGTGAAGCCTCTAAGGTCTTTTCCAAACATATACTCTCATAATTTTATGAAATCAAATTTTTTTGGCTTAAGATAGATAATTTTCAGTATCAGGGTACATATTATATATTAATCAAATTTGAGAGCTACCTGAAACATGTAATTTGATAACTATATATATATGTATGTATGCATGTATGTGATCTTGATACTATTAAATGAAATTATATAACCTAACTTTTGAAGATATTTAGGTGATTGGTGAGAAAAAATCTTTGGGGATAGAACAAATAACTTTGTATTTAAAAAAATAGAAATAGAATTTTATGCATAAATACTGTTTGTTGGTGGAAAAACCACTGTATATCAATGAAAACAGTTAAGTTCTTCCCACTGACTTTATATGAACACCTATCAAATGTGAAAATACAGGAAAAAAGGCCTTCCTTTCCGAGGGTTTTTTTTGTGATTGGCAGATGTGAAGCTTACTTATGAAGATGCAAATGCTTTAATATTACAGCTTGTTTTACAAATAATATTTGTCAATATTTATAAATTTGAAATAGGATTTTTAATAGAAGTGCTTCAGTAAAAACCCTAAGTCAAAATACTTCAAGTTCTTTACAGTTGAAACCATAAATGTGGAACAATTTGTCCTTCGTACCATATAGAAGCTTCTGCCATGAGGAAAGAATTAATTTTTCTAATTATATAATTTATATCAGTATGAGACTCTTAGCTTTACTTTGGCAAGAAAAGATTGGAATTTCATAATAAATTCTGTGTTTGTGCATTGCTCCTTCCTGTCCCCCAAAAAGTACTCTGACTACAAGTAGCTATGAGTTTCAGAAATACTAAGCTTAGTAATTTGCCTGGCACTGAAGGATGTTTTAAAGTCAGCCACTGAAAAAAGAATATGAACTTCAAACAATATCTGGTTTACATATTTGGTATCAGGAAAGTGCCGTCATTTGTTACTGCTGTGTGATGAACTGTGATTCTGACTTCACAATTTTTCTGTGGAAGGTATTTCTAAACCTCAGGACGTAGCTGTTGTTTATCTCACTTTGAATTAATCCACTCACATTTGTTAGAGTCTGAACTAGCTCTGATTCCTAGAGCAAATACAATTCACTCTTAGCAAACATTTTTAATTAAAAAGCCCATCCCTTAGAAATAATATCCATTTTATGTCAATGGCTTTTATAAGAGTCAGGCTCAAGATACTTATTTACATCTTAAACACCTCTGCAAAAGATTTTTCTTCAGATGCTATGGGACCTAAGGTGACTCTGGACATGTGTTATGTTGTTAAGAGATGTTGAGGTCTTTCCTAGAACTGATACTGATGTCCTGAATACAGGTCTGGCTCCCCAAAGATCCAGATGTTTCAATATGTTTGAGCAGATAAGATTAACTCCCTACAAGATCTCCTTGATTAATGGTGCTGCCACTGCTAGGACAGCCCCCCCACTCTTCAGAGTATTCAATACATTTTAATGCTTAAAGCTATTTTCTCAGCCAATTTATAGTTTCTCAAGGAGAGAAGCTTATCTTTTGTACAGGGTTTTAAAAGCTCATGCCTACACCAGCACTTTTCTTAGTTGTTTAACTACAAATAACTGACAAAACCTTTTCATAATCTGCTTGTCCTATCACTAATTCAAAGACATTTATTAATTGCTAATTTCATTAAAATATATTCAGATTTTGTTGCTCAGAATTCCTCCATACTTCCAACACTTGTTAATGACTTCTGTTTATCTTGACATTTGCTGACTAGTGAAAAAGAACTACTATCAACATAAAACAGCCAAGGCCAGGTTGATTCTTGTAGGAAGTTAAAGTGGTACAGATACAAATATTAATGTGGTACAAATACCATTTATATCTAGGTTTCTTTATAACACTGCCCCTCGTAGAACAGTATGCTACGTATCATCTATGTTGGCCAGAATTGCTTGGTGATGATGCAAGATTGATGTCAACACCTTTTTGGATGTCATCCTTTCTTAACTATTTAGCATTTCATGACAGTCATTTGTAATGTATCTCACAATGCCTATTCTAACAAGGAGGAAAGAATCCTGCAGCAGGCTCTTGAAAGCCACACACCAAATGCAGAATAATATTTGGTTCTCTTCCAACCACAGCCTTAAACGTAACAAAATTTAAAATTTATTCTCAATTGCTGGACCTCCAGCCATTCCCCAGATAAAAAAATCCTCAGGGAAGAAATCTTTTTGCAGCCTATGCCTTTCAATGGGAAAATGAAAAATGAATCTCTTCAGGCTCTAACTCTGTCGTGGTTTGTCCCCAGCTGGCAACAGCCTCACAGAGCCTCTCACTCACTCCTCCCAAGTGTGATGGAGAGAGAATCAGGACAGTAAAAGTGAGAAAACTCATGGGTTGAGATAAAGACAATTCAAGAGGGAAAGCTAAAGCTATGCATGTGAGCAAAAAACCCAAGGAGTCAGTTTGTCACCTGCCAAGGCCAGGAAGATGTTCAGCCATCCCCACGAAAGCTGGGCTCCACTCAGTCTAACAGTGACTTGAAAAGACCGATGATTCTGAGCATCCCATTCTTCCTCTTTCTTTGCCCATCTTTATGTGCTGACCATCATGCCATACAGTATGGGATATCCCTCTGCTCATTTGGGGTCAGATGTCCCGGCTGTGTCCCCTCCCAGCTCCTGCTGAACCCCCAACCTGTTTGCTGAGTTAAAGCCTGAGCCCTGGTTTGACAACCTAACTTGAAGTATTGCCTGTGAATGGATATTTTTTTTTAAGCTCCTGGTCTAGGATTGAGCAAAAGGTATTTTATGAGATTACAGTGTATTTCCCTTAAGTATATTTTCTGAGGACTATGCCTCAGAGTTATTGAAGTAATGGGAAGCAGTGCCTATATGCTTTTGAAGGGGTAAGTAGATCACATTCTTAATATACTTGCAAGCTTACATGCTCACAGCTTTTCAAACCAGTTCTTCTCATATTTAGTGTTGTTAAAGGTAATTTACCTGGGATAAGTGCAACGCAAAAAATGAGTCATTCCTCGAGCAGGCTCCACTGTTCAAATGTGTCATTTTCTCTATGTATTCTGAATACAAAAGAGGAAAAAAAAATAAGCCCTGTCCTGATGTATTTCATTATAAATAAAATAAGGTGTAAAAGGTACAAGTTGTTGTACTTGTCACTTTTTCTGCTAGTTCAACTTGAAATCAAAGATATATATTAGTACAGAATCAATATATAAAGGAATTATTTTTGATTATAATTGACATTGTAATTGGGAATTTAAGAACCTGAGCTTTCTAACTGGAATTATTTTGAAAATTAAATTGGAGATGTGCTGCATCAGACAGTAAATGGAAAGTAGTCTTTATGTTTTCATTATATTGTTTACATTTTTTGATGAAGTTTTATTTTCTGTAACATCTGAGGATCAGTCTGGATCACTCTGGAATTCAAGAATTACTCTAGAATGAATTCTCAGGTTTAAAGATCCGACACATCTTCCACTCTACATCTAACTCACAAAGCAACTCCCTTTGAAGTTAGAATGTTCTCCTGGATAACATCTAACTGGATCACACTAACCACTGACTCCTCTGTATTGTCTGGATAATTCCTTCTATTATGGACCTAATTACCAAAACAACGTAAACCCAAGAAATAATAATTATAAACCAAACAATAAAAATAATTATAAAACATCATTATTCTTTACAACTAAAGAAACATGCCTGGGAGAATAATCTGCTGGTGGCACCAACAATGGTCCATATCATTTAGACATTGCAAGGACCATTCAGTGAGAACTAAAGAGGCCCCAAAATTGAAGATTCTGTTCTTAGCAACTCAGGCAGAGTCTAGAAAAATATGCATTCTATCTGTTACAAACAAAACTGAGTGAAAATCCAATTATATTTTTGATCCTGAAACAAAATCCAGAAGCTAGTGAAAAAAAATTAGTAGCTAAACACTCTCACAGAGTATTTTTTCTTCAATTTGCATCTGAGTGACCTCAATGAAGCTAATGCTTAAGTAATTTTGATCTCTATTTAGCAAAATTCTGAAGATTATGAAACTACTTTGCCAACTACTTAAATGTGAGCTTTAATTTCGTATACAGAATTCAATAGGTTTCCTCACTAGCTGTTGTTCTTTGTTGAGCTCAAGATCAATCAGATTCTTTAAGATTATTTAAAAAAAAACATTTCTGAGACCAAAGTCTTGAAAAGTAGAGGAGTAGCCCTATAAAGCTCTTTTTTGACATTTAGTAAAGCTTATATGAAAACTTGGAACAAAAAAGATAAAGGACCACCAAAAAAAAAAAAATCAGTTTTGTTGGATAGATCTGCAGGTACTCACTGCAAAACAGACTAGTTTTATTCAAATGTTTTGACATTTTATGCAGAAGTGGACAAAATTTAGAGCAAGTTTGAGCAAGTGGATTGGAAGCAAGCACATTTTATATATTCTCTGCCTTTCTGTGTGGTTTTTCACCTCTTGAAATTTAGAAATACATGTAAAGCTGTCAAAAATTAGATTTTTTTCCTGGTATAATCTCAATCAACTTTTGTAGATTACTTTTGCAAGAGTGATTTTTAAATATGAAATTAATTTCCACAAAATTTTCAAATTTGGTTTGAAAAGTGTTGTCTTAATGAGTTTCAAGTTTCTGCTTGAAAAAATACTGGTTAAGAATGAACATGCAGATAATTACTTCATCTTGGTTGTTAGCTTGTAACTTGCTCAGCCTAAACTTGAGTAGTGTGCCTGCATCCTTGTCTTTGCTGATAGAGTCTCATTTATCATCCTGCAAACTATCACATTGTCAGATTCACTTATTTCAAGACTTTCTGCACATAAATCCCAGTTGTACCATTCTAATCTTGGCAGTCTCCCCAAATCCTTATCCAAAGGCAGGCTCTCTTCCCTCTCTAACTACCTCACCATTTTCTTTACCATTTCCCTCTTAGATTTGAATTCCCAGACTCCCCCTCCCTCATTCCCAGGCACCATCTCTGCTTCCACCCTGATTCCTTATCCTTATCTCAGTTTCTTCTCCCATTCCAGTCTGGCTCTCTTCCCACTGTACTCAAGTCAGACATCTTTCCCTTCCTAATACCCTGGGAAAGAGCAAAGAATTGAAGGTTGAGTTAACAAATTGCAAGAAAGGTTTTAATTTTTGTCTCTCAATTCCAGTTTTCAGTCTCCTTCCCACTCACAAAAAGAGGAACTGTAAATGCAAGATAGGAAACGTCTAAGAGCATAATCTATAAATAAAAATTTGAATATTAATTAAAATTACATAAAATGCAGTTTGAATTTTGGTTCTGTCAACTTAAATATCTTTCAGCTAAATCCACAGAGCAGTGGATGAAATGCCCCAAATGTACTCCCAAGAGAAACCAATGATCTATGAATTCATATGTTCATGCTGCAAGGTGCTTTTATATTTTTTTATTTTATATTAAATTATTCATTTCATTTTGAAGGAGCATTGCATGCTTGCACTTGTATGTCAGAAATAAACAGGAAACAGTGTAGGTACATCTGTCATTAACATGAGGCTAGGATAGTTTTGCAGTTGACTTTGAAAGTAAACAAATTCTTTATGTGCTTGTTCATTTCTTGGACAATATTTTTATTCTCCTTTGCAACAAAATGACTTCGTATAGTGAAGAGTGCTTTCAGATACACTTTTTATATACACATGAATAAAACACTGGCATTTTAAGCTTTTGTTCATGAATGAAAATATACATTGATTCATTTTAGAAAATATATTTGCATGCAATATCTGTTCAGTAGGGAGATTTTAATAAAATATAATTTATTTCATTATGCCTTAGCAATTTCTACTCTTTCCCGTGTGAGCCACCATGGAAATTTCATTATTCATATTAGCATTTAGACCTTTGTTTTATTCAGTGACTGCATCTGCTAAGAATTTGATGTATTTCCATTAAGCAGCACATAAGTAAAAGAAAATAACTGCTGAGAAGAGAAAAAAAAAAAAAAAAGAAGAGAAAAGAAAACCAACAAAAAGCAAAACACATTAGCTTTACAAAAATGAGGGGGAACACATCTAAGAATCCAGTTTGGGAATGAAAGCTTGATTAAGGTAAGAATGCCAGTGGTTCCTAACCCTCATGTCCTTATACCCTGTCTGACACAATCACAATTTTCTCTTCAACCATAAATTTAAGTTGATGAGGAGAAAAAGAAATCTTATTAGAACACCCTTTTTTAACTCTGCAGAGTTACTGATACATAAAGAGATTTTAACAGCCGGAAAGCATTTGTTTCAGCAAGTGTCTGGATCACATAGTGAGGTAAAGAACAGTGTGTGTGGGGTGAGTAAAGGAGTTAAGGGAGCCCAACACTCTCTTCTCACACAGCTTCCTAGGATGCTCCTAGCCTACTGATAGCATTAGAATGCAGAACAAGGAGTGGGAACTATGTGGCATTACAGTATGTTGGCATCCTTCCGTCAGTTGACACATGGGGGAGCAATTCAAAGGAGTGGCTGAACTTCTAAAACCTTGATTTCCTTTTTTTTTTAGAAGCAGGCTCCCAAGACTCTTACCTTTCTCATTTTTTACTGTAATAATCTCAAACCTCTTCCATTTTCTGCTATGTGTCCTCCATAGTATATTTCTATTCTGCATAGTTTTGTCAGACAAGTCCCTTTGAGGAGTTCTGCCAAGCTTGTGGAAGGGAAGACTCAGCAGCTGTAAGTTGCTACTGCCCCTCTCAACCACCACAAACCCAGGCCAAGAATATTCTCTATGAATGCCCTGAAGTGCAGCAAGCCAAAGAAATGGCTTAATTTGCCATATGTTGTGCAGCCCAGAAGCAAAGAGTTTATTAGTGTTTGCACATCATGGCACCAATCAGCATCTATTACTCCTATCTCACCAGCTTTGAATTGTTTTTTATTTTGGGCTTTTTTTTGTTGGGTGGTGGGTTT
>VZRQ01002661.1:798340-816663 GCA_013397975.1 Machaerirhynchus nigripectus | reverse complement strand
TTTATTGGTTTTTGTTTTGGGGTTTTTTCAGGGGTTTGGTTTTTTTTTTTTTTTTTTTTTTTTTATTAAGGAACTACAAGAGTTATTCCTTCTCAGTTCAATGACAGTGTTTTCTGACATTTCAGGAAACTGAATTCATGATACATGAGTTATTGATGGGTCAACATCTTATGTGAGTTTAGCAAACAAGAAAATATTGAAATACTGAATAACTATATAAACAGGACCAATATTGCAAACATTTCAGTTCCTTTTTAAAATTCTCATTGCTAAGTGAAGAGCAATTTCTTGCTTCCTATTCTGCTCTGTGCTGACCGCTGATGATTTAGAGGTGCAAAGTAAGTACATGACAGAAAAGCGAAAAGACAAAGCATATGAAAGCAATCAATCTATTATGCATCCATATGCCTCAGAGATTTTTAATTGCCACTGGGGAATTTCAAGGAATTTCTAAAATTATTTGCAGAGATGAATACTCTCCTAAGAATTGAATGGTTGTGTAAGAGCACTAACAACTATATATAAGAACCAAACCTCTCACATCATGAAAAAATGTCTGTTTGGAAAAAAAAAAGTCCTATTTAACTTAAAGATGCATAAACACAAAATTAAGCAAGCAAAAAACCAAGTAAAAATATTAAGATATTTTATCCATCTAGAATGACAACACAGGTGGAAAAAAAAAAAGAAAAAATTAGAGGTACTTACTGCTTTCTCAAGTTGTGTCTGGTCAATGTACACATTTATGCTCTTTCTAAAACTTTGTCTCCAAAGAAATATTTTCACTTCTGGGTTAGTGATTCTTTCTGTTTATTTGCTGGAGGATTTGCTGAGTCGTCAATGGAGCGTAGTCCTTAGAACTCAGCAGCCCCAGAAAAGGGACTTTAGTATACTAGACAATCAAACCAAATTATTTCTGGTGTTGGTTTGGGTTTTTTTTTAATAAATGAATAAATAAAACCCATTACAAACCCAGTAAAAATAATATAATATATTATTACTGAATTAAATTTAATATTAGGGGTTTTTTAAAGATGACTTGTAGTTTGGGCTTGGACATATGAGGTGCTCAGAGAAAGATAATATCCTGCATAATTCTTTTTTTGGTCTGTATTACTTCTTTGAGCCTCAATATTGGCTGTGCCAATTCCTGTGTTAGCAGTTTCTCGTCTGTCAATCCATATTGTACTTGAATTAGGTTTTATCTGCAAAAAAGTTTATTTTATTTGCAAAAGAGTCCACCTTTATTTTTGCAGTTGTGGTAACTGTGAAGTTCGGCTTGGAAGAAAGTAAATGCAAACTGTATATCTATACACAGGTTCTGTAGTAGTTATTGGCTTTAAGTTGCCTTTTGTTCCACAGTAAAGTACAAGAATAATAAGAGAAAAGGTAATGTAGAATGATGTTCAGTGTCTAATAGTTTCAGTTGCTTCACTGTTAGATTTTCTTTTCATTTGTTTTACTTTGGCTGCAATCACTGGAATATGTTGGCTACAATACTTGCAGATGGAAACTAAGCACAGATGTGCCACCATAGGCTCCAGGTTTGTGAGTATACACATTTTTATTGCAAGCAGAGCAAATAGCTTTCCCTGGATTATCCAAGCTGAAGTTGAAAAAGTTCCACATATAAAAGATTTCCTTTTGGGAACTGTTGGATCTCCATGTACAACTGCACTTTGAATGGAAGATTATTTTTTGATGCTGTTTCAGGGCAAACCCGTTTCTTTTAGTATTGTAGCCATTACTGTGGTTTTCTTGAGAAGATGTGCATTGCCTGCATGAGTTTCCTCAGACAGAGCAGCAGTAGACAGAGCAGAAGCATATTTATCTAACTCAAGAACAACAGTATCCATTTGAACTCTTGTTGAGCATAACTCCTCTGCATGGGGGACACCAGCTGATTTTACACATCTTGAAAGCTTTTGGGAATCATGATCATTGATGGTTTTACATTTTACAAGATTAGAATTTTAAATTTATTATCTCATTCAAATTCATAACCTAAATTAAGTGCTTTAAACAGTTTTACGTCTGTTTTTGAGAGAGTTGTGGCCTGTTTCATACTTTTTTTCCCAGTGACTCCATAAAAACTTAATTGTAAGGGTGATTTAGTCTCAGACCTTCAGCCTTCTGTCTTTTTTTGGTCTTTCAAACCAATTTCTGTAAGATTACAGAACCAACCCTTGAGAAATAAGTAGTTTCTAGGAAAAAAACATAGACAAAAATAATTAACATCTGATTGAATATGTAAGAATAAAATGGCAAAATGTGACAAATGACAAGCTATTTAATATCAATCATTTTGGTTTGGTTTTCTAGTTTCACAATCTAATACTTGAAACACTATATGTTCCTAACTGATATTTAATGTTTTCTCTTTACTACATTAATATTTAAAGAAGCCTAAAGAGTTCTTGCTTTTAAAATATTCATGACTGCTGCTCTTTTATGTGAAACAAATTTCAAAGGAAGAATCCCTAATTCACTTATTAACCAATTCACATGTCTTCTCACTTGCTTAAGCAATTTTTAGTGGTTTTATCCATTAATCTGAGTCAAAGTGCAAATCTGATAATTGCACTGAAGTAACAAATATTGGGTATATTTACATTTGGGAGCATGGCAAACTATTTTTCTCAGCTTTCTCATTGACACTGGAACCACATGACTTGGAAAAACAGGCATATTTTAAGGGAAAAAAATTATTGCAAAGAGTTAATGTTTATCTGAAACATATTTTCCAAGCTTATCTGTATTCTTCACAAACTTGCTTTGATGTCTTTTAATACCAAATATTGGAACACTGTTCTAGAGGGTTTAGCAGTGAAGGACTCTCAAGAAATGTAAAGGTAAAACCTTCACTGTGTAACCACACAGCTCTTTTTTCACTGGTGAGACTGTCCCAGGGAATAGTTGGGTTACAGAGTTCACATGGTCTTTCAGCTCTGCTAGTGTGATGGAAAGAATACCAACCTCTTTTGATAGGAATACCAGAAGTGGATGGAGACTGAGAGGCTGCCCCATTGCTTCACACGGAGAGCAGATAACAGCTGCTGGTCCTCTTTGGACTCTCCTGCTCTGGTCTGAGTTTACCTTGGCAGCATAAGCATGACAAACTCATGTCTCATTATTAGCAGTATTCAAACCGCGCTTCCCTTACTCTTGTTTTCATTTTCAAATGTAGCATGTGAAATTTACTCTGCTTTTCAGATGAGCATCACAAGAGACTGATGGCAATCTGCAGAAGATTTGCCTCCAGCAATCTATATTTGAGCCCATGGCAGAGTCTGCAGGCAGTTTTTTGGCAGCATCAGAGATACTTCTGTGTTTGCCACTTAATTAACTGTTGATGGACCATCTGGGCAGCTTATTCTTTATGCATGTAATTTTTCTTTGGTTCACCTTGGAATCTGTATAAGCAATGCACATTCTTTTATTTTAAAAAAATATTGGATAAGTATCCTTTGTGATCAGTGTATAAGCATCTTTTGAATGCTATATTGTACCAAAAAGCTATATTGTACCAAAAAGCCAATTTACATACTTAGACTTCAAGAGAGGAGGGTGAAATTGGTTAAAATTGATTTTACAATCTTATTATTCCTAAAATACCTAAACAATCATTTATCTAATTTCCCAAGGATAAATCTGCACTACTATATTCCATTACTGTCTTTAATTTGTTATTATGGGATTTCAGAAGAAGGTGAAAGCCCAAAAGGTAGTTTTAAAGAGGAAGAAGGGAAAAGTTCAGATTAATGTTTTTTCACTATCTAAAAGAGATGACTGTGCAAAAACTCTGTTGTAACAAATATACGATAGAAGTCATCCCAGCCTTATTTTCAAAAACTCTGACTCTAATTCAGGATCTAGTTAATAAGGCCCTGTTTTGAGATATTAAAAATATATGCCTGATTTCAGGCATGGTACCTTCAGATAAAGTGAAATGATGTAACTCCTGTGGAAAAAAACCCGAAAAGAATCCAAATAATAATATTAAAAAAAAAACCAGAACATGTCCACATCTCTTCTTATCTCACCTTTTCTTTCCCCCCTGGATAAACCTATTTTTATATTTATCTTGTTTGTTTGTTTGTTTTTGTTTTTACTGTTTTTGTTCATTGGTGCTACTTTTTTTGTTTGTTTGTTGGTTTTGTTTGTTTGCTTGTCTGTTTCTTCTGGGACTTTTGCTCACTATAGAGCAGAGATTATTCAAAAGCCTCAAGGCCTGCCAGTGTTGTCTCAGACCTTCAAGCAGGTGTTTGATAATATTAGCAGTCATTTCAAATCCCGTTTTGGACATATTGAAACCTGAATGCCACCATTCACTTGGTACATCCAGGAGTATTTTAAAAATATTTTCCATTATAGTAAAAACACACTTCATGGCTTCAGCACTGTAGTATCCGTAAATAGTGAATGTTTTGCACACTTACTGCTGCAACTAGGTAAGTTACTGACTTAATACAAAAAAATGATGTTTTCTTTGTCAAGTGCTAAGAAACAATCATACTTCATATACATCATGATAACTAAAGTGGTCAAGAAGGTTGGTAGAAGATATATATATAAATACACGTGATTCAAGAGTGATAAACAAGAGTTTAGCTTAAGAACAGAAGCTTTAAAATAAACTTCCTGGATATGAATCTTCCTATGCTATTTAAATTCTGAATAGCATATTTTAAAAATTTCTTTGCTTTGACAATTTTTTTCTTTCTTTTTCTGAAACAAGCTCATTTAAAATAGGAAAACAGATTGAAATATATGGAATACAACAAAAAAAAATTGGAATTTAAATTCCAAAAACTTTTAATATCATAAACTATGTTTAAATTATCGTATTATTTCCAAAATTACTCAAATTCTTGTGGATCTTTCAATTTAAGTTTTCCTAAGTCTCCATATAAAAGTTCCTAAGTCCAAAATAAAACCACCAGAGGAGAACATACTCTTTCAGAAAATACCTAATTTTGCAGAATCAGGACAGCTTATTAGAAATATTCTGATGTTCTGTCTTTGTGACATTTGTGATATATTTTTTAGTTGGAATTGGTGTTAATTTTTGACTTTTCCCTTTCTTCACTGATATCTTTGAACTTAATTTGAATTATTTCCAGTATTTGTAGGTCCCGGTGAGGTCAATGGAACTTGCAATGGTGACCATATTTCCTTAAAAGGATCTAAATCAGAAGGAAAAGAAGTGAACTTTAGTTTTACTCCATAGATAATCTGACAAGATGTCTACATCTTGCTCCAGCACTATGTTCTAGAAGTAACTGGAAGATAAGGCCCCTCCTCTGACATATAGAGTTGTTATTTGAATTAACTGTGGTAGTAATGTAATTTGTAATAAATACAGAATATTTAACTTCGTTTCATTTTATTAACCTCATGCCAGTTGTGACATTCTAACTTGCAGTTGCACTTCATTAATAAATAAGTAGCTGAACACAGTTTTTGTACTTTGTTGTACTTATAATCACTAATCTGTTTTAGGTGATGTCACTGTCATGCTCCTATTTTTGCCTTAAGAGATCCTACAGAGATTCTGAGCCACTTACCAGAGATCAGCAGTGTACACCTTCTTATCTTCACAGTGTTACAAAGCCAGACAGATTAATTTTAAAGCTGTTCAGCCTAAATAAACTTTGCTGCTTTTCCTTATTATTGTTTACTGTTTGCATTAATACAGGGCCTAGAAACAGGCTAAGACAGATGGAAGATTTTATAGCTAGTATCCTCCTGGAAAAAATGTCCAGCACACAGCTGGATAAACACATCATGGGATGGGTGAGCAACTGGCTCACAGGTGGGGCACAAAGGGTTACAGTGAATGGGGTGACATCAAACTGGGGACCTGTGACTAGTGGGGTTCCACAGGGCTCCATCCTCAGCCCTGTGCTCTTCAACATCTTCATAAATGACTTGGACACAGGACTGGAAGGGATACTGAGCAAGTTCACTGGCACTACAAAACTGGGAGGAGCTGCTGTCTCCCTTGAAGGCAGGAGGGCCCTGCAGAGAGACTTTGACAAATCAGAGGGCTGGGCGATATGAAGTTCAACGAGGGAAAGTGCTGGATTCTGCACCTGGGATGGGGCAGCCCTGGATGTGTGGTACAGACTGGGAGATGAGATGCTGGAAAGCAGTGCCATGGAAAGGGACCTGGGGACCCTGGTCGATGGCAAGTTGAACATGAGTCAGCAATTCCCTGGCAGCCAGGAGGGCCACCCGTGTCCTGGGGTGCATCAGGCACAGCATCGCCAGCTGGGCAAGGGAGGGGATTGTGCCACTCTGCTCTGCACTAGGGAAGCCTCATCTCAAGGCCTGGGGGTGCCAAAATATAATAAAGATATAAAGCTATGATAGAGTGTCCAAAGGACCGCTATGAAGACGGTGAAGGGCTTTGAGAAGAAGCTGCATGGGGAGGGGCTGTGGTCACTTGGTCTGTTTAGCCTGGAGGAGACAAGACTGAGGGGAGGTCTCATTGCAGTCTACAATCTCATGAGAGGAAGAGGAGGGGCAGGGACTGATCTCTTATCTTTTGTGACCAGTGACAGGACCTGAGGGAATGGCCTGAAGTTGTGTCGGAGAGGTTTAGGCTGGATATTAGAAAAAGATTCTTCACCCAGAGGGTGGTTGGTCACTGGAACAGGCTCTCCAGGGCAGTGGTCACAGCACCAGCCTGACAGAGTTCAAGAAGTGTTTGGACAATGCTCTTGATGCCATGATGATTTTTGTCTTTTCTTTTATACCCCTGTTATACCTTTTTGCAACTTCTGTATTCTTGGTGCTTTTTGCCTACATTCTTGGACTTGTTTGTTAAGCTAAGAGACTAAACATTTTAGAGGCTTTGCTGTTAGGGTGCCAGTGTGCCCAGGCCCCAAGGTCCTCTCCAGAACACATTTTGTAAACTAAGATAGAACCATCCAGGGGAAGGTTCCTTGGAGAGGGGGGCTCATTCGAGCCTCTCATTGGGGAATTTTTGATAGATATGCTAATTAGTAAGACCTAGAATGTAAGACCAGATATAGAGGAGGGGATTGCGGTGGCCATTGCGGGGGTGCATGGAGGTGTATTCGACCTGGTCATGGTGAACCTAAGGATCCTTACAATAAATACCAAGGTAATACCCTTTTCCCCTTCTAACCGTGTTCGCCTCTTGATTTTAAGACCACGAAAAGGCATCACTCTCAGGAACATGGTATGGTATGGTGACTTTTGGGGATGGTGCTGTGCAGAGCCAGGAGTTGGACTCAGTGATCCTTGTAGATCCCTTCCAACCCAGCATATTCCATGATTCTGTGAGAGCTCACACCTTATCTAATCATACAGGCTGCAAACAAATTAAGAGAAAAAAAGAGAACATAGTATTTTTAAAACAGAAGTAGTGGATAAGCCATAAAAATATTAAAATTTGTGTATACATTGACAATAACAAGAGCTGTCCAATCTTTCTGAACCTTTTAGGGGATGCAAATTTAGTCATGGATTCTGAAATTGGATCTTCATAAACTCCATGTACATGTCTTTTGGGAGTTTCCATTAATAAAGTGCCCCTCATCAGAACATTAGTGTACGCCTTTGTAAAGATCAGATTGCAAAATTAGGACAGTTCATTAGGAGCCTTCAGAGGCATGTAAAGCCATTTCATATCCTACTAGAACAAGATACGTACATATACATGGACTTCCAAAACCCTAACACCTCTTTCCCCAACTAAAGAAGAAACAACAAAGGAAGAAAAGAGTTTCTTTTGGTTGTTTGAATTTTGTGAAATTTTATTGGAATTTATTTGCATTTCATTGGAAGGCCATGAATACTAGACATGAAGACATAGAACTTAGATCTAAAAAAGTGAAGTAGTATCTGAACTGTAATTTCTTATAGAATGAGGGTCCTTGGTTCTCATACACAGTTCTAAAACTGTCTTCTAGCCCCTGTACAGCTGGGACCGAAACCTCTTCCCTCTTCTTTATTCTCAGTCATTGAAAAGTTCAGTGAGTGTTGAGCAGAATTCTGAAAGCTTATTTTTTGGTCTAGGCAGTTATTGTTGTGACAAGAATTTTTTCCCCTGATCTCAAGGAGGCGGGAAAAGAAAAGAAGACAATTTCCTGAAAATCAATTTCATTGGACACTGATTTCTCTTTACAGTTCTTACAAGGCTGTGACTGTTAAGAGCAATAAAGTGGTATTGGCAAGTAATTACTCCTTTATGGGTACCATTTGCATTTGATGCATGCTGGTAGACAGGTAATGATTATTCCAGAAACTTCCCTTACAGCTGCATTCATGCTCCTAATCTTTGTTTAATAAAGCATGCCTGAAGTTTTTATTATATTTTCAATAAAAACATGCGTATAGGGAGACAGGTACTTCCACAGGATGACATATGTCTGTTTGTTGAAGACACTTAATCGGACAAAAGAAATTTCTAGTATGACTAGATTCAGAAGTAATACCTTAATGTTATGTGCATAAATTAGGTAAGAGTAATCTGAACCTCTGGAAACAATCTTTAAAAGAAAAACCTGCATTTTCTACTGTTGGGTTACTAATTCATAAATTATTCTTATTTTTGTCTTTTTGGGTTTTTTTTCTTTTAATTAAAAAAATGAAAATACTTCTAAACACATTAAAAATCAGTTTCAACTGTATTTCTATTGTGTAAGTTCTTTGCATGCAGCACTTGCTATTTTATATCAGTCGTCTTTAAAGCATGTGATGAAATGCTCAAACTTCTCCTAAAGGAGATTCAGTATCAGTTGCCCTGTTTAAAAACTAGACATGTAACAAGAAATAATACAGAACCATGGTTTTTGTTTTGTTTTGATTGGGGTTTCAGGCACTGAGCTCTCTAAATATATTTGATGTTGGCCTTATGAAATTGCTGGCTGGTTTTCAGATGTTTTATTTAAATGGAATGTTAACTCAGTGAAAAATAAAGGGCTCAACTCAGCAGAAAATTCTAGTTGAATGAACAAATTCATTTTCCATGCATACCATATTAGCTTACTATAGACTTTATAAACTAAATTCTTCCAAAAATATAAATGAACTAGAGGCTATGCAATTCAAATTGAGACAAGGATTTAAACATCTGTCGCAACGGTAGATTTAAAACGTGCATCTAAATAAGGGCATAATTATAGTTTGATGCACAAAAAATATCACAATAATAAAAGAAGTATAAAAATAGGAGTGTATTATTCATTTGTATGATGTATTAGCACAGCAAATGAGAGGAATTTCAGAATGATGTTAAGAGTTATGAGAATCTTTTTACATAGTTCATCAATGTGCAATACATTCTGTTTTTAAACAGGGAGACAAGCACAACACTGAAGAGCGAGGCTTTAAATAGAAGTTTAAGACAGGGTAATATTTGATTTCTTAGTAGTCTGTTTTGGTTCTATTGTATGATTATGACAGTTACTCATCAAGTAAAGAAATAAATTTTCCTAGTAAGCTGAATTGCATTTGCTTTTTTTTTCTTCTAATTAAGATATAATGTGATACTACCATGTGTTAAACCATGTATGTTGCCTGCTTCACTTGGAGTAAAATCCCATTATATCTGTGTAGAACCAAATACAGTTTCATAGGAAAAGTAGATTGGAACTTTCTGCGTAAGTGAGTACAGGCAAGACCAAGCCAAGAGGACTCAGCAACATGGGTTACTAGCAGTGATGGGAGCTAGATGTTTATGAAATAATTTTTCTCAGTTGTAAGAAGTTTTATGGTTTTGTTTTATATTTGATGAATTACAGAAACACAGAAACAATAATTTCAGTGTAGTATCCTAATCTTCTCATTTTCACATTCAGATTTAGTGCGGTGCTTGCCAACAGAAAATATTTTTGCTTATTTCCCTTTCCAGGAAAAAAATATAATAACTTCATGCACCAAAAAACCATATTAGAACTGAGAGATTCACACCACAAAACTCATCTATTAGTTGCTTTCCATAGACAGAAGTGAAACTGGTTTGGTTTTTTTCCAGAAGCTGGTGACACAATAAACCATGTTCTCTTACTTCTCACACCCTTCAATATAAATTGTTTGATGTTGTACTTTAAGCTTGCAAAAATTAGAAGCTTTATTTGAGATGCACAGTACTAGATATCACAGATGGATTAAAATATATGATTTTTTAAAATTAAAGAGATCATATAATCAACCTGATTGAATTCTGTTCAAATGGGTTGAACCAATGCTCTTCCGGATTTCTTTGAAGAGCTATGTTATTGTGTAGGAAAAAGGCACAACTGCAAGAATAATAATAAAAAAAAAGAGTAAAATATCTTTTGCACTGTAAATGAGTTTATTTGCATATCTCCATTAGGCATTATTTGCCAATGAATAGGATTTAACTTAAACAAAATCCAGAATTTTCATTTTGCAAGCAAAATCTATGTATCAGCTCTACTTAAGCATAACATAAAATGAGAAACAAAAAATTGATAAACCTGTCCTGAATCCTGGTATGAACATTTCTTTATATAATATCTTTAGAAAGGAAGAAAAACTAGAATTTATGTTTAAGTTAGAATTTTTGTAATTTTTAAGCAGACTTGCTTGACTCTACAAAGATGAAATCTAGAAAGCAGGCAAAGGAATGACTGATACACATCTCAGTCTCTTAGAGATACCAAAAAATAACAGATTTAGCACAGCACAAAGTTTTTGGATTGTCATTACAATGTAGGAAATAATTGAAACACATTTTAAATATCCTATTATGGAAATCTTTTTCCATCACCTACTTAAACCTAGAAATGCCAAAAATTCTGCCATTACTAATGTTTTATATTCATCTCTAAATGCCCATGTTTGTCTGACACAGTTTAGAGCATTCTGAGTCTTACCATAGTAGAGCTCTCTAATGGTTAACATGTGATCTCAAGGAGGCACCAAAAATTAATATTCTCCTTCTAAAAGCAGTCCAGTTTGGTGGATATTCTGATAGCATATCTAAGAAGTTCGGGTCTTCAGAGAAAACAGCTAAATCTAGTTTGAGTTACACCAGTAGAAGAGGTAGTGCCTTCCTAAATACAATGGTAACAGAACACTTGGACTGGATATTGCCAGCCATGGCTAAATATGTTCTGTTATTCTGACTTCATTTAAGTATTGACTCATTTTTCAGTCTATAAGTTGATATAATAAGAATCTTTAATGGCTTACATTCTTAAATCTCAATCTGCTAATCTGTAGATGAGCTGTTACAAACACCACTTTTAATTTTATTTTTACAATTTTTATTATTATAGAATTTGCTTTCGTAGAAACACAGCTGCAAACAGAGCTGGAAGACAGCATAATTTCTTTCTTAAATTTGTATTCTGTTAAAAATTAAAATACAAAAAAATCACTTTTATTTTTTAAAAGAATTTTTTTTCCTCCATATCTAAAGATCATTTTAATTATTGTTAAGGTTCCTGTGGCATATTTGCAGTGTTGATGCTTTTCATTCTGGTTTTATGTTGATCATAGGCTGAGGTTATCTAAGACTTTGCTAAAAATAGAACTAAAACTTCATTGCTAAATAATGAAAGCATTACTGGCAGATTATTAATAAAAGCACTGTAATGTTTCTGGGCACCTCGAATATTGATAATTTTATATAGGAAGGTATAATGCATATTATATGAGAATCAAGCAATCAAATATTTAAAATTGTTTGAATGATTCAGCATATTAATAATGGATTACATCACAGAGCCTCTCATCACAAGAGTTATTTCTGTGCAGGTCAATAGGAAACAGACATTATTGCCATGTAAGAACTGCTGGGTTTTTTCCTGGTCTGGACTTTTGGAATTTAGTAGGAAAACTTCTATTGATATCAGAGTTTCAGGACAAGGGTTACATTCTAATTTTTACCATGCTTTGAGGGCAGAAAATGGCTTCATAAAACTGAATATGTTTCAGGAAAGGTTGTGGTGGATCCCTTAAAGATGAAAAACCTCACTCTTACCAGATGCAAAGGTAACAAGAATCTCTCTGTGATACGGCTTTCATTTTATTTGATGGTCAGATTTACTTATTTTTTTAAACAACCTGCTGAGTGAAACAGAAAGTTAAATAATTGCTTCACATTTAATCTTGTTTCAGAAAAAAGGAAATAATTCATCAACTAAATCTTTTAATAGAGATCTTTGAGAAACCATTCAAGCAACTCCATAATTTTCTAAGTTCTAAATACCAGAGAACATCTGGGTGTTCTCCTCAATTAAAAAGCAGGCAGGACCAAAAATATCATAGAGCTTCTTCACATTAGTTTCTTTTCAAAAGCAGAAAATAATTGTTGTCTCCAATTTCATGTCCCAGAAATGTTGAAGTGTTTACTATAGTAAATTCAAATTTATCCTGAAATTATCCATACCAGAAATAAAATTTTACTCCCTTTTTTTCTCTTCTAATCCTTCCTTACACCGGCAAATTCCCCACACAAAAGACACAACATTATTTTGTAGATTATTAGGTAGATTTGTAGATTTGTAGATTTGTAGATTATTAGAAAGGTGAGGAAATTCTAGTGACAGTAAAAAATTTAGTAGTATTTATTATGGAATAGTCAAGTTCTCAGAACATTTTCAGAGTTACGGACAATAATTTCAGACTGATAGCTTAAATGTAGACAAACCCCCTCCATTATATCAACAGCTTTCATTTGAAATATTATTCAGTTGTTCATATACATAGAGGGAAATAAAGAAGGGGCAACAGGCTTTCAAAACCAAATATTAAAACTAAATGTCTGTAGACTTACAGCAGATAACAAACAAGCAAAAAATATTAATGACCTTTGCTATAATATGCTAAACTACAACACAGCTGGAAACACTGAAGGAGAACCCATAAACAAACCTTCCAGTAAATACAAATTCTGCTTAGCAGGGAAAGAAAAAGGAATTCTCTGAAAACCCATTAAAACTCACAGTATGAAGTGGTATAAAGAATTAAAAGGGACAACATAATACAGTAGTCTAAAATCAGCATGTTATATGGGAAATTAATAGAGATTATTTCATCTGAATTTCTTTTCTAATGGGAAATTACCCTCCAAAATTACTATCCCAAAAAATTAATGTACATAAATATTTTTATCTTAAGGTAAAAAACGTACCAAAATCCAGGTTTGTCGGGATATTTTTTGAACTCCCATCTAAATTTCACTGAATTTAATCAGATATTTGACATAATTGGACAAGTTATTGGACAGTGCATTCAAATTATGACACTGCCTTAAGAAAATTACAGTTTATTCTGGGAACTATTTGCAGGAAAGGACAAGAAGGTAGGGAATTTATCCAAATTAGTGTTGAAATAAGGAAGCTTGTGACATCTACTTTTATTTTGACTAATTTAAACCTTTATTTTGGACTTAGGTTTTAAAATATTTTCCTATGTAATTCTAAATCTTGCAATGTGTGTACTCATATATGTCTAGACAGAACTTCAGGGGAAAAGAATACAAGTACAACAGTAATCTGTTTCTGCATTTTCTGTCTCTCAGCGGATTCATAATGTAACAAAAGTCTTTAAACTTAAATTGTATTTCTGCAGCTCACCATATGCAGAATACATCTGTATCCCACCACAGAGACTAGCACAGAGCTAGTCAAGTTAGTTTACATATCAGAAGCATTATTAATTCTTCTGCCTTTATTTGTGAAGCAAGGTAACTCTGCAATGCCATCCACTGTGTCCTAGAGCCTTTGGTTATCACTCGCAGGGCCCACTACGTAGGCCAGACCTGGACTTCTGCCGAGAGAAGGAAGAAAATGCAGCCTGAAAAATACATTCCAACGTTTGAAATTAAGGTGGTTCTTCCAGATTTATTCCCAAGACTTCTTGAGCAGAGCTGTATTTCCATGCAACACGAGCACAGCAAATTCAGTGCCAGGATACACCAGACTAGCTGCTCAGCTTACCTTGTCAGTATGTGCATTCACAATAGCTATTAGTCCAGCATACTTGGACATTCAGAAGCTTGCTGTTTCTAACCTGAAAACATACCCAGATACCCTGCAGAAATGCCTGAAAGTATTTTTTGTCTCTTAGGCATTAGACAGCACATTCACTCACCAGCTGAGCTGGTGATAAATAATACTTTAAACATGAAATGTTGAAAAGACAAGATTAAAATAAAGAAAGCTGCAAAGGAATTGGTATATAATAGCCAGGGATTTTTCTTAATCCTGCTACTGATTTCATACTGAGCAGAGAGAGAAAGAAGAGTTTTCCTAAAACTCTCCCTAAAGCAAGAAACGGTAGATGGATGGATAAATGAAATAAAATTTCCCCTTCTGTACCCAGCAACCCTGTTGAGCTGTGTCACTAAAAAAATGATTGCTTGCTAAAGAAAGCCTCCTCACAAGCATGAGTTTCTCTTGTCAAAGGGGAGAATAATTCAAAGGCACATCTGAAAGAGATAGAGGAGGAATATAAATGCTCGATTAAGTAAAGGGTTTGGACACAGTGCAGTGGCTGACTTTTAGTCACTGTCATAGGACAACATGAGTTACAAGCTTCCTACTCAGGATCTAAGAAAAGTCACAATGCCAGACCTTCAAAAACAAGCCTAAATATACTTGTTCTGTTTGGTCATAGGTTCCTGTCAGGACATAAATACCAACCCACTGCTATTTACTTCTGACTGGTGACTGCTTATGAGTAACCTTCTTCCACATAGTAGCTATAATTTTGTATAAAGATTGTGACTAGAGTTCATCCCTCAAAACAGCATTGCAGGACAATGAATGTTTAAAATGAGTAATAAATGCAATCTTGGATGTAGGTTGAAAATCATAGCACACACTTATGTATATGGAAAATGAATTCTGAAATAGAAAAATAAAATGTATTTAGGGAAAATGTATCTAGGGAAAGATGATGTTTTATACATAACTTCACATAAAACTCCAAATAAAACTTCAAAATAAACCACCTCTCAAGTTAGACACAGCGGAGGAACACAAGACTTAGTCATATCCATGTGGATATTTGAGGGAGAAATTATGAAGATTCAAACACTTTCCCTCCAGGGAAACACTGGAAGCAGAAGCCACAGGTTGCTGGGTGATATCATAGTTGTGAAATAGTCTCACCATCTCTCTTCATTTAGCAATACAATAAGATCAACACAAACAGCAAGCTCCTTTCAGTTCATGCCCTCCACAGAAAATTCCAGGTACCAGATCATGGCCAGATATAATTGTCTGCAAGCCTGGACTCTGCAAGAATTTCTGACAACAGCAGAGTTAAACTGCACACTACTAAAATGCCCAAGAACACTTGTCCTGTTTAGCCATTTGGTCCCTTTTGCTAGTGGAAGGACTAAATTTAGCACATCAGTGTACTTTACATTTCTGATCAGATAGTCTGTGGTATATACAGTTTCTATGTTCTTCACATTACCCTTCCGAGCCACCTACAAAACTAAATTTTGTGATGCTGTGACTTCAGAATGAGTGCAGTACCTGACCCTGCACATCGACAGAGGCGCCCACAGCACCCCTGAAGTTTATGCATAATCTGGACAGACCATTAACATAAGCGGGCAGAGCAGAGTCAAAAGCAAAAGGAAAAATTGTCTTACGGCAGCTGAAGAGCTGGCCTTACACTCAGATTTTGAATAACTCGTATTAGTCCTCTTGGTAAAAGGCAGAATTGACCACTGAAAACTTTTAGGTTCTCTTGGTATGATTAACAAATATGAAAGCACATTTGCTCACCACAGTACCTGTGTCGCTGCAATAGCTTAGACCCCAGACAAGGCTGCGTAGTAAGACCCCAGATATAACTTGATCTCCCCCTTTCAGAGCGTCCCAGTGGAAACAGTCTGTCACTCACTGGAACCGTACTGGAATAAGACAGCACAAATCTTAGCAATACAGTACTGAAGGCTTTCTCCCAAGTTTGTGTTTTGCAGTATATTCTGCTCCTGTTTACCATCATTCAATCAATTTCTGTTCCAAGCAAGTTTGCATTATTGCTGGCTGAATTATGAAAGATAAATTAACAATACTTGATTCAAATCAGTGAATCATTCTATGTGGACAAGTTGTTTCCATATTCTGTGAAACGTGTGGATAGAATAAAATTAAGTCAATTCCTTTGGGAGACATCAGGACTGAGAAACAATTTAGTGAAAATTCAGGCAAAATACGTTTTGTAAATATGCTGTTATAAAATGTATTTAACTCTGTGATAGAATCCATATACATCTCATTCTGAGAGGCTCATCTGCTTCTCCTCTCAATATGTCAAACTATTTTCATTAGTTCTGCGAAAGACCTCTTTGCTTATTTCATATAAATTTACTATTTGTTATTTTTTATTTTTCCATCATGATTGATTCTTCCTCTTAATATTAATTCCATTATTTTATAATAATAACTACCTTCCTCTTTCTTTTCCTCAGATATTGGAAAAAAGTAAAGGAAAAGCTTACTCTTTAGAATTTGGTGTTGCATTCCTGGTACTTCTTTAACTTCATCTTTTTTCTCCCAGTAAAGAAATTTTACCTTGAAAGGCAAGCCAAAAAATCCCAAACCAAGAAAACCAACCAAAAGACAAACAAAAATCCTGGAAAATCCCATACTCATTTTTTCCCATGTCATTTTACCTCCTTATGTTTTAATGCCACTGAAATTGCTATCCTGAAATAGTCTTTCTACATCAATTCTTGTAGCCAACCCTTCCTATGCAGTCTTTCAATAGCTACAGGTAACATACCTACTATTCATTAAGTGCCACTCAGTCCACTCAGTTCTTTTGCACTTAGATAAGTCAAAATGTGTATATATATGCTTATGTATATGGTTTTTAAAAATTCTTCTTAGTGCTGAGAGAAACATAATTTTCATTTTGTCCGTTTTTTAAAAAAATAGAATGTATTGAAGAAAATACTTAGATTGATTAAGGCTGCTACATGTATCTGACCCCATACACAGAATTACCACTATAATACATAGAATTTTTATTATAATTGTCTACTGGTATAAATATTTCTCATAGCTTTTCCTCTTTTCTATCTCCCTACAGAGACTTTTAACCTGCTTCAATTATTCATCTTAGTTTTTCATGTTATCAGGGTTTTCCTAAATTTCCTATTGAATCACTTCCCAGTGTAATCCTAAAGGCAATCAAAATTTAAAAGAAATAATTTTTATCTTAAAAACAGATAAAATATTAACAGAGTTCTTGTTACTTGTTTAGTTTTATTGTTAAGAAAGATAAGAGAATAATTTGCTTTAATTTTTTTTGTTATTTAAAAAGAAAATGAAGAGGGAAAATTGCTCAAGCCAAATAAGAATTTAAATTATGCAAAAAATATAAAGGTGGTTTCTTAGTAAAATTCTAAAATTGTATCCTGCTTATAAGTCCTCCTCATGAAAATAAGTTGAAAAAGTAAGAAATGACTCTTATAGAGAAGCAATAACACAAATAACCCCCCCACCTCCCAATATTCAAAATAGCTTATTAAATGATTGTTGACCCAGAGCACAGATGATGTAGATGGCAAAGGAGATGAAACAGTACTTGTCTGTGTTATCCAAATAAAATTTCTTCAATGGAATTTATATCCAAATGTTAATTCCTCAAAGAAATATAACCACTCCTCTATATTTCTGAGGATAATTAGTTGTATTTTTCTGTTTTTTCTTATAAATTTTTGAACCTCCACATCTGAAGTAGTATTATTATCTAGAAGTGTATCTAAGCTAAACTCGACTCGGTCAAATGAGGGGAAAGCCTGAATATTACTTTCTGTATATTGTGATATCCCAATTCAATGCAGTACTTGAGAAGAATTACAGTCTGAGTCAAAGGCTTTACAAGCTAATAAGAATTAATGAAAGAGGAAAAATTAAAAAGGGAGCTCATGAAGAACCTTGACTCAAGTAGTATGCATTTTTCCTCTGCGGATAACAAAGAGAAAAAAAAAAGTAATTTTAGCAGTATTACCGCTGTTAATGGTAATGCACACACCTCTGTGGGGTTCAACAGAACTGTACTCGCATCAGCTAATCAGAACCTAATTTTTTCTATTGCCACATGCTTTTTACTTTAGAGTAGACCTGTTTGATCTGTGAATTTCTTCTTCTGAAGCTGAAGTATTTAGCTTTAAAAATGAATTTTTAGAGAGGGAGTGGGGGCATTACTTGTTCCTTTCAGCCCCTCTATTTGCCATCATGTGGATAAATATTCTAGACCTAGATAGGAATGAATGGTCAGCAATGGTTGTTTGATCACAAAGACACAATTAAGAGGTTGGGGTTTTTGGTTTTTTCTTTTTTTTTTTT
>VZRQ01002661.1:720251-784233 GCA_013397975.1 Machaerirhynchus nigripectus | reverse complement strand
ATGCATTAACTTAGCAAAAGCACAAAATAAAACAGCAGGTTTAAAATCCCATTTCTTTTCCTGTGATTAGCTGCAGAATGCAATTTTGTGTGAAATGAGCCTGTGAGTACCTATCTAGCTAGGATCACAGCTATAAACCAAGCAACTCCTTTGGGTATAGACTTCTTATCAATTCTTTTCAAACTGAATGGTTCCAGCTATATTTATCAAAACACCACTTTGGTCTGAGTGGGATCAAACTGATGTCACATGGATATCAGAGGGGAATAAATTAGGCAAAGTTGCAGTGACCTAGGAGAAGAACCAGTTCTACCAATATGAAAAAAAAATAAGTGAGATTCATGGATAAAGGAGAGGGAGCAGTCAGGTGCATGTTTCCACTAGTGAGTGTCATGGATTCCCAGAGTCCTAAACCCCGTGTGAAACCACAGTGGTGTAACACAGAGACTTTGTTATGGAGAAAAACTGGAAAGGAGAGCTTCCATCACGATGATATGAAGTCAGGCTCCTTGGTGCTCACTAATTTTATAACCCACATGAATCCTGGGTTCCTTCTCATATGGTGTGACACATATCCCAAGGATGGGATAATGGATGCAGAATGATGGGGGTGGTGGTGAATGATGGGGGTGGTGGTGAATGATGATCTCCACCTCCCATGTCCGTTGATGTCAGTGGGAGGTGAGAATGCTCTGGTACCACAACATTTGGGGAACTAAATTATTAGATTGCAAAAAAGATGGATCCTACCTGCTCTTTTGCAAAGACTCTATACTCAGAAATTTAGTCTAACATCTTGTATTTGCCCTGCCCTAGGCATAATTAAATTTGTCATCTGCCCTCACAGACTTAAAGCTAATTTTGAAAAATTGTTTGATCCATAGGTTCTGAATGGAGGATCTTTACCAACAATAACACATTTGTAGAATAATAAGAGGGTGCTAAATTAAACCAGTTCTTTGCAGCTTTAATTTTAGTGGTTTTAATTTTAATTTTACTTTAAAATTAATTGTATATTAATTAAGCATTTTAATAAAAAAAGAAAAATGTCCACTTTTTTTTTTTCCCATAATCTTCACGTCACTTTAATACATCAGTCCAAAGAGAATAATTTAGGTTATTTTAATGAATATTCTGAAAGGAAATGATTTATCTATGTGAACCACACACATAGCTAAAACTCCTCCTGTGACAGACTTTGAACATACATTGTCTTTGCTTTGTTCTTTAGGAACACAAGCACATACACACACACACACACTCAAATATTTCACACAATAAAAGAAAAGTTATAATGGAAACAAGGCAGCTCCTTGGAGAGTTGGTCATTGTAAGATCTAGTGGATTAAGAATACTCAATTTCCAGTTCTTTAGAGAAGTGTTTCTCAACCTAGGAGTGTTGCCTCCTGGAGAGGAGTGCAAGTAAATCCCTTAAAAATTTTTTTTTTCGTCTTTCTTCTTTGTTTTCAGTTGAAACTCAGCAAAGGCTAAGTCATAAAGGCTTACTATTTGAAGAAAATGAGGAGGTAAGCAAGTTAAAAAGTAAACCAAAGCAGTATGACAGACAGAGCTGGCTACTTTGTGCCTTGCAATTTGTAACATCAAACAGTGTTTGGAGTTTATTTTTCCCTATCACCCTCTATTAAAACTCATGGACTGATTGCTGATTTGCTCCACTTAGAATTGAAGTTAACTAAACAAGTTTAGAGTGTCCTACTGTAAAAACGAATAGATGTATATCCTTATATTATTTACTATACATTTATACATAAAGGTGTATTCATTTCTCTCAAATAAATATAACATCAGACAAGCATAAAATTAAGCACTGCTAATTTCTATTTTAGCTGATGGTTTGTGTTCACACTAAAAATTCCATTTGAACAAGTTCCTTCCATTTTCTAGAGCCTACCAGTGAGTTCACGCCTAAAGAGTACATTTGAACGCAGCAAAAGATGGCACCATGGAGATTTTCATAAATACAGCTTAAAAGATTTCTGACTGATACACTGTGATACGGTATTTCACTACACACTACTTTTCCTCCTGGAACAACATGGCTTTCCATATAAACCACATATTTCTTGATCTTGTTCATGACAACTTCCATGCTGGTAACCCAGGAAGATACATTAGAAGTAGAAAAAATATAACCTGCAGTAACAACTGTTGAATAATTAAAAAATACAAAGTTATAATTAAGGAGTATTCTTTACCCTCAATAGTATCCCTGGTGTGAGGATGGCATATGCTTACACTGGTGGATGAACAGCTCAACAGTAAACCGAAAAAGGTATGTTTGGTAACAGACATACAGATATTTCAATAATAAAACAGTAATTTAATATTCACAGAAGCACCTGAAATTCCATGTATTTACTTAACATGTATGTATTTAACTCTTCTCTGCTTTACACTACAGTTTAGCTTCCTGGCTGAAAATCCTAAATTAAGGACCACATAATCAGAAAAGGTTCTTCTACCAGTCTATCTACCACAGCTATACTGGCTGTAACAGACTTCTGGTTTATCACAGTAGTTTTGGAAGGACTAGGTTTCAAAGACATTTTCCAAAAAAAATTCTTGAGATTTTTTTTGTGAATATTCATTATTTTCATTTCATGTCTTTATCACATTTCCATTAAAGGGGGTAAAAACAGCTACAAATGCAACCCATCCACAGGTGCAAACCTGTGTTGATGGAAATACATTTTAAAATCTGCAAATTTCAGTCAAATAAAAGATATAACTAGCCTTGATTACTGCTTGTGCTGAACCACTTTCTTTTTCTTCCTGAATAGTCCTTGTATTTATACATACTTATTCATAGTTTGTCTAGTGAGAAAGCATCTAAAAATAACAAACCTCAGAAATTCTGATTATTTCCTTAACAATTTTGCGCATTTGTATTCATAAACGTGCTTGTTCCAAGAATTCATGATTTTGGAAACGAAAGTTTCATGACCTAAGGGAGACAAAAGTTTATTTGTGACACTTCCTCTGATTGTATTTCAATTGGTGTCAACACTACTCTAAGTTTTCATTTCACAAGCATTGTTGTAGTCACATTTGTATCCAAACACTTACACCAGGATATGCTGAACTTTTGATTCCCCTCAGAATTAGTATCCTAAAGATAACAATGAAGGTTGTTTCTTGTTTTGGGTTTTTTTTAAACTAACTGTAATAAGTTGTTCCTATCTCCTCTTCCTCCTAAAAATAAAAAACTTCTCCCAGGTGGGGGATATATGATCAGAAATAGAAAATTGCTTTTTTGATGAACTGCTCTAGAAAGATGTAATGTCTCACAAAAAAATTTATACAATCTGACAGATTACTAGTCAAGTTTTCAGATGGGTAATAGATGGACATAGGGAGAGGCTAGTGAGTGAACCTAAGAGAAAGCTGTTTGCCTACGGGAAGGGAGGGGACAAATAACACTTTCTTCTAATTTGAGAATAGGAATTTTTTTTTTTGTATAAAAATATCAGAAGAATATGCTAAATTGGAAGAAATGCAAAGGAAATTAAATTTCCATTAAAACCTGCAAGACTTTCCAGCCCATCCCTGAGCAATAATCAGCCCCTCCAAGTTTATATACTGGGCATGATATTATATATGAAATATCACCTTGGCCAGTTCAGGTCAACTGTCCTGTATTTGTTCCTTCCTGGCTTTTTGTGCACCTGTTCACTGTCTAAGCATGGGAAACTGAACAGTCCTTGACCAAAAATAAGCACTACTGAGCAACATCCTCATGTTTTCAACATTTTTCTCATAATAAATCCAAAACACAACACTGTACCAGCTCCTAAGAAGAAAATTAACTCTACCCCAGCCAAAACCAGGACACATCCACTGGAACTTTCCTTGAGGAAAATAAAGAGATTAATGAATGTAAAGATATTAGGCTGTGATAGAATGTAGCTACAGAAAGCAAAATGCCTTTTGTTTTTTCATGTGTTTTCAATTCAACAGGAAAATAACGCTGCTGTTATTTATTAATAATGCCTCGTGTGGAATAATGTGCAAAGCTGATCATGCATATTAAGACAAGACTTACTCCACCTTTTACAGAAAGTCAGGTTAGGAGCATGATCTGGAACTGTAATGAAAACCCACCGAGTAATGTGCACTTTAGGTAGAACAGTATAATGAAAAGAAATCTCTAGGAAATAATTTGTTGAATTCTTTGCTGGATGTTGGAGTATTAAGAAACTTTTGTAACAGATTAAATCTTTTGGATCAGTAATGCAGGTCACAATAAAAATCCATGCATATAGATACATACATATATATATACATGTGCAATCAGAAAACAGAAGAAAACAAAGACTTCCAAGAATAACACCATGTACGAATTCAATGCATGTTTCACAGAGGATGAAAGAAGGTACTGCTTAAGTTAAAAGAAAATTTGCCTACAGATTGTAATATCAAGTTGCCATTCACCTGAACTATCTTTGATCATAGCATGAAGCTGAGTCAAGGGAGGTTTAGGCTGGATGTCAGGAAAAGGTTTCTCACTCAGAGGGTGGTTGGGCACTGGAACAGGCTCCCCAGGGAAATGGTCACAGCACAGCACCAGCCTGACAGAGCTCAAGAAGTGTTTGGACAACACTCTCAGGCACATGGGGTGACTGTTGGAGATGGTCCTGTGCAGGGTCAGGAGTTGGGACTCGATGATCCCTGTGGGTCCCTTCCAATTCAGCATATCCTATGATTCTCAGGTCTAAGTATCTGTGTATAAAATATGTTTTGGCAGACAAGCATGCTTTTTTTCTATTACTTTTAGCTATTGTTTTAATCATTTTTCTTTGGCTGCCACCTTTATCAAGCTGTTCGTATTTCTCTGTACTCTTTGTACTTTTATGATTAGAATAAAAGATATCTTCTTTCTTTTGTGTCACTGTATGCCACTTTCTATTTGGACTTCTCTTTCAGGTCCTCTATTAACTTTATTTTCATACTTTTGCGTGTATTTTATTCATGTTTTGTCTGTATTTCCTCACCCTGAAACTTTGTTATCTTCATTATAATTTTTGCCAGGTTGATAGCTGGTTCAGCTCCCATGGTTGCCTTCCCCGTACTACAGATCTCATATAAAATGAACTGTATTTCAATTGCATACTTGTGTTTTCCCATAATTTCCATGGCAGGCAAGAACCCAAATTTGTGCTTGCAGAGATGCATGCACTTAAAAATAAGCAAACAAATGTCTTCCATTGGATATATGACAGCTCAATTAACAGGCAATTATTCAGATTGTACTTTATTTTTGTTCTTAGAAGAACCAGCGTCACAATGAAATTATACATCACTCTTCAAGTAAACATAGACTGTCTGCCAAATCTGCCTTGCATAAAGATAATGCCTAGAACTTCATCTATCATTTTTCAACTTCCAATGGTTTTAGTATTTACATTGATAATAGCAGCTGGTTTTTGTGAGAGCTGTTTCAATTTTGCACTTCTTTCATTGCTTTCTTCAAGCCCTTAAAGTGGACTCAAGATTCTTTCTTAAAAAAACAAGTTACTTTCTGTGTCCAGGAACAAGCTTCTGCCATAGGCAATCTATGACTCCCAGTGGTTTTGGTTTATTTTTCTGACTTTTTTCACTGTTTTTTTAAGTTTATTTACAGAAAACAATGAAAATCCTCCTTTCTGGCTGAATTCGCAAGTATTTCCATAAAATTCACCAACAAATAAATAAAATACATCAAAAAACAACTTTAGAAATGCAGTCTCTTCTCACAAGGAAATTAGGATGGCTAACAGAAAGACACATCTTACATGTGATTACCACTTTGGACACAGATTCACAAAACATAAGCATCTCCTGCCATACAAAGGCCCCATAAGTGAATAGAAATGGGAAAATAGTATTTAGAGGCTCTTTATAAATGATAGTGCAAACAGAAGAGGGGTTTTGTGCAAATTAAGAAAACAGATTATGTATCTGCAACTCTATGATCTATACCTGTTGCTTGTTTGGAGATGTCCTCTGTAAGCCATATGAGGAGCAGCTGAGGGAGCTGGGGGTGCTCAGCCTGGAGAAAGGGAGGCTCATGGGAGACCTAATCACTCTTTACAACCACCTGAAAGGAGGCTGTATCCAGGTGAGGGTCGACCTCTTCTCCCAGGCCACCACTGAAAGAACAAGAGGAAATGGCCCCAAGCTGAGGTTCAGGCTGGACATTGGGAAGAATTTTTCATGGGAAGGGTGGTTAGCCGTTGGAATGCGCTTCCCTGGGAGGTGGTGAAGTTACCATCCCTGGAATTGTTCAAGAAATGACTGAATGTGGTGTTCAATCAGAGGTTGGATTCAATGATCTTGGAGGTACTTTCCAACCTTAATGATTCTACGATTCTGTATCATGTTTTCTGACACAAATGGACTCTATTGTATTTCAACGCTGTCTTGAAAAATGCTTGATGGAAATATAATCTTTAGAGAAATTTGGTTCATAAATGCAAGCAATGATTTCTTTCTGACCTGAAGTAACAGAGCAAGGGATTTATTCAACTACATGCCTTCCTACTTCTAGTATTGTGATAGATTTTATAACTTGCCAAGACAAAATACATGCTGAAATCCACAAATGAATGCATCCCGTCTTGTTTACAGCCCTTAAATGACTGGGAAAATGGTTTATAACATTAAGACTAGCATTTTTCTATTTTATTAGTGGGCATTGTAGGATTTTTGTGACTTTCACCTTAGCTGACAGATTGCAGGAAGTCTCTGAGAATTTTAATGCCTACTTACTTATTTATTTATATTGCTACAAAAAAGTAGTTATTCTAGACACTTATTTGTTTCATCTTATACTTTTCAGACTATTCACTGGAATACTTTTATGTTATATGTCACTGTGTCTATTTAAAACTGAAGACATGGACAGTTTTGAGTTTAAGTCCATAGAAAAAATTAATAGCCATAGCTTTCCTGTGTCCTAAAAGAAAAAGATTTTTTTTAAAGCTATCAGCATTTTTGGGTGCAAATATGAGACAATCAGGAAACACTTGATTCTTAGAAGACGGACATTGAGCATGCTCGAGGGTAGTCCCTGTTTAGTGTCAGGATTACAGCTATCTCTTCTTAAAATATTATTCTGCACTGTTGAAAAAAATGTATTTATTTATTTATTACATTATTCAGCTGAAAATGTTTACGAAAATTCCAAATAAAGCCTGGCAGATGGTGAGGAAATTATTTTTTGAGAAGTTACTAACTTATCTAAACTTCATAAAGATGAATTGTTTTTTGACCCCCCACCAAAACCACCAAAAGCGGTGAAGTGGCCTCTGGCTGGCAATGAAAATTCTTAATGATCTCGGTGTCTGTGAGTTGCTTTAAGGAAGAACACAGCTTGTTCTAACACACTGTTTTACTTTCCAGTATCCAGCCTAGCTCTGTATTATGCCGGTTTATTGAGCAATAGCTCAGGGTCCTGATACAAAATACAATGTACACAACTATATGATGGGTAATCTCAGAAATATTTCTATGCGCACTTAAAAATGAATAAAAATATAAGAGTAGAAACTTCTGAGAGGTTCATATAAAAGACAGATTAGTAGGTCTTTCATACACTGTTTTCTCATTGGAAGATAAGCTGTGGTGGAGGTTAATTTTGCTGTCCATAAAGGTGTAAGCTGCCTCTAAAAATCTCACAGGAGGACCTGCATTTTGCATAGAATTTCAGTATATTTTGTTCTTGCCATGCCATAACCATCAGTCTGCTGCCAGTATCTTTCAAATTATCTGGCATTTTAGCTATATGTTCATAAACTTATCTATCTAAGTGCTTTTATCTTTTAGGTGGTTTCCAGGGAGATTATAGACTCCAAGGTGTTAAGAAAATTTACAGCTTGGATGACAACAAAGATAGAAATGGAAGAAATGAAAAGTTGAGTCCAAGTGTGAGCCAAAAATGGGAATAGAAAAAAAATGCAAAATAAGAAAAAACTTATGGAAAGGAGAAAAAAAGAACCATGTAGACATTCTAAAAAGCAAAAGACTGCTTAGACTATATAGGAACAGAAAAACTTACAGTAAAGTTGTGGTTAGAATGAAGTGAGAACAAGGGTAACACACACAAAAAAAATCTAAAAAGGAGGAGTGTGAAGAGAAATTGGTATGAGACTAAGTGGTAAGCGACAGGAGAGAAACAGATTAAAAATAAAAACTTGGAATACCAGAAGAGGACACAGAAACTAAAACAAATTTAAAAGTCTTCTGGTAATTAATCCCAATATCCAGAAAGGTGTTTAATCCCCATCTCCTTAGATCTTCTTAAACATTTTTGAAAATCATCTTTGTGCTATTTCATCCTTGTTTTGGACTAACTAAAACTTTCTCATATTTAATTGGTAAATGGTTTCTAATGCTAACTATGGCATTTTAATTTCCTCTCACATAGATCATATTTTGTCAGCCCTCTAACAGGATATGTTTACCACATCAACACTGTACAAGAAAGGCAAAGCTGGTGATGGTAGAAATATTCCAATGCCTTCCTACTGGTTTAAATCCTGATATTTGAATAACAATTGGAGGGAAAAGGTGGGGGCAGGGGAAAGGAATATAAGCAACAGTATAGCTCATCACAAATCAAGTCACTTTGCAAGTAATAGAGTGAAGCAGGAGCACTTTAAACAGTGAGGACAAACAAGAAAATGGTTGCGTGACTCTATCACCATATATACAGTTATTTAATTGACACAGTCTGTGAAAGCCTTGCCTGCAGATTTTTTGGAAGTGAGTGCTGCTTAATTTATGGTTTCCAAAAACGAAGATGAAGACTGCTGTTTTGACAGGGCTTTGTGACCCCTTTACAACAGCTGTCCATATAATGCTCAGACACCGCTGAGTTGCTGACTTAAAAATAATGTCCTGAGACCACTTTGTGAGGGCTGAGCTCATTAGCTTGCCACAAAAGGAATCAGTATCGAATGTCTGAAAGCATTTTGCCTTAATCCATTTGCAACTGAAGGCAGAGTCTCCCCACCATTGGTTGGAAAGTGTAGAGATAAGTATTATTTGCTAAACCTCAGGCCAGTGCATGATAAATCCCCCTGACATCAGTGGGATTCAATTAAATCCATGAAAGTGTCAAGACTCTTTTCTTTACTCATTTGAGTAACTTACACATCAGTAAGAGAATGATAACTTTAAATCCATTGCAATCAGATATTATTTCTCTTCATACAAAGCAGATGGTCAGAGAGGACACAAGAAAAATCCTGAACTTGTTACTTTTTGGCACCAAGCACTTAGATGGTGGTAAGCTGCCTCAGTCTTTCACTGTAAAATTTAAATGTACATGTCATCTAATTATTCTCCAGCCTAGTGATTAAGGAATTACCTTAAGCTCCTGCAGATGCAAGTTTGAATCTACTTAGGCTCAAGAGAAAACTGAACACTGGCCTCCCACTTTTTTGGTAAGCACACTTTTCACACCATCTACATCCCTCCCTACATACTCCCTTTCACCACCTCCCCAGTCTACTTTGTTTCTCATAAATGCCTAGCTTTACAAGAAATGCCCATTTCAAAAGATGAAATAGCATCTAAGGGGATCCTTAGACTTTGGAAAAATGATGACTTAGAATACACTTTTACGTCTGTTTTCTAGGCAGCCCTCCTTCCTTGAAACATCTTTTGCCAGCACCCCCTTCTCTAAATGCACCTTTTTTCTGTGTGGAATTAATCTAGGCAGCTCTGCATCCCCCTTTTAAAGAGATTCATGCCTGTGCCATGAGATGAGTACTCAACCCCCTGCACACAGACTTTTTGCCACTCAGTCTCCTTTTGTAGCAGCTGTTCTGATTCTGGAGTCTGAAGCCTGATTCTTGCCCTTTTCAGTGAATCAGAAACTGACTCAGCTAAGTAAACTTCACTTCCAGATAGTGACCCCTAACAATTAGGTAGTACATCTGTATTTGAGAGAGCAAAATTCTTTTCTCAAAGCTGCAATTTATGGCTGAAAAGATTCAGGATCAGAAATGAGACTTCCTGCAAACATACAAACATTTCCCACAATTAAATGCAATTGCGTTCAACTACCATACTTTCAGCTTTATGAAATTGGCAAAAATCCAGTTTCCTTTTGAGGTCATAATTGTGCTCTATGTATTTATTTTACTAGCTCCTAAATGCTTTTTTATTTAAACTCTGACTCTTCTACTCTCCAGCACTTAAAATATTATCTTTCTCCCCTGCCTCTTCAGTCCTGTCCATCTTCACTATCTCTTGCTCTCTACATTTATCCTTAGGCTCTTCTTTTCCCTTTTCCCATTCTGTTTTGGTATTGACACTTCAGTCCCCTTCCAGGAATTTATAGCCTTTGGCTACTCTTCTAAGTCTTTGCTCATCTCCCCAAGGAGGAAAGGAGTAGTATGGAGCTTAAACCTAATAGCTGGCAGGAAGAGGAGTATAGATATTGCATATCTTTCTTTTAGCTGATGACTGGGGAGAAAAATTCAGAGATATCTGCTGAGAGGTGTATAGGCAGAAAGAACATCTGCTCAAAAGCTTGACACTAAGCTTCTGAAAAATTTTCTTTGCAGACTTCCTAGGGTGTGCAAGGAAACAAGGGAATCAGTTAAAAGGCAAACCTCTGTCTCTCTCACATCATATGGATGGGCAGAGGAATTCTACTACCAGTTATTAGCTCTTTCTCAGCAGCTGTAGAAAGTTTTAAGAAAGCTGATGGTTGATAGGATTAGGCTTCAACTTTGCTTCTTGGAGAACATTTAAATCAGAAAACTCTAAGTAAAAGCAATTAGTCTAAATGTTTCTAAGAAAATATTTAACTGGGTACACACACTATATTCACTGAACCTATACTACTGACATATCCTACCACTCCTTCATCACAACACAAAGGATGTCTCTTAACTTGAGCAAAGCTACGTCTCCAGTTTTTGTCTGAGAAATGAAATACCTTTTTTTCAGGACTTAGTATGTTCAAACTGACCCAAAGTCATTTCAGTCACAGTTCCTACTTAGGGCAACTTTAGTCTTTTCTGGTCAATATGTCAACTATTATAATAAGAGTTCACTGAAGTTTTGTGTAAGATACTCTAAAACTATTGACTCAAAACCTGACATTCTTGAGCTTTTATGCAACATTTTCCAGAGAACAAAGCAAATGTCCCACTACAAACTAGCAATCTGAAGATTCTTTCATTCATTCAATTTCAAGAAGATAAATATATAAAATCAAGATATATATCAATAAGACAATACATGCCAAAAATACAAGGAAAAAAATCACCCTTTTTTTCTTTCCCAAGATGATGTCTGATTTTCTGAATTTGCTGCAGTTTTCAACCTTGCTAAGAGCCAACTTCTCTGCTACTTACATAATTAGATTTTCTATACTTTGACCCTTCCCACACAGATTAAGACAACATATTAGACTATTGTTAGAGGTGCCTGTAGGTAACCTAAGAAAGCTATAAAACTGTCTGCTTTGGGAGATTTTGCCACTGTTCTTAGCTGAATATCAATATTGTCCAATCGCAGGAAATCAGAAATACTTTTCTGAAACCAAAAAACCCCATTATTCCTTTTCCAGTAGTTTTTGGACAGCTGAATTTTTTTTGCTGTTTTCATATTTTCCCTCCATCTCTTTCTCATTCACTTAAAAATGTAAATGCCTAGATTTTGGAATCTCATTATTTTCTTTTTTTTGTAAGCTTTTTCACTGAACTTTATACTCTTTTTCTGTCAGTTTTTTTTATACTATCATTTAAATGATCAATATAATAAATAATATCTCTCTATATATACATATATAACAATATATTGGGTTTGCATGGCAAGCCTTAGGTTTCAGGGAGGCTATGAGGGTGGCTTCCATGAGAAGATGCAGGAGACTTCCTCTGTGTCTGATGGAGCCAATGCTAGCTGGCTCCAAGACCTGCTGCTGGACAAGACTGAGCCCATCAATGACGGTGGTAGCCTTTGAGACAACATATTTAACAAGGGGGTAAAAAACCTGTGCAATGGCAGCCAGAGAGGAGAGTCAGGATATATGAAATAGTCCTGCGGAACAAGGTCAGTGGAGGAGGAGATGCTTCAGGTCCCAGAGCAGATCCCCTGCAGCCTGTGGTGAGGGCTGTGATGAGTCAGGCTGTTCCCTGGCAGCCCATGAAGGTACATGGTGGAGCTGGAATCCACCTGCAGCCTGTGGAAGACCCCATGCTGGAGGCCAAAGGAGGCTGTCAGCCGTGGGAAACCCATACTGGAGCAGGGTCCTGGCAGGACCTATGGACCTGTGGAGAGAGAATCCCTCATAAGAGCAGGTTTGCTGGTAGGACTTGTGACCCTCCAGGAGACCCACATGGGAGCAGTCCTCCCTGAAGGAGTGCACCCTGTGAAAGGGATCCATGCTGCAGCAGTTTGAGAAGAAGTGCATCCCATGGGAAGGATGTTGGAGAAGTTTGTAGAGGACTGTCTCCTACGCTGGAGCAGAGGAAGAATGACAGAATTCTCATGCCCCTGAGGAGGGAGGCATGACAGAGACAACATGTGAGCAACTGACTACCACTCCCCATCACCTTGCACTGCTGAGGGGGAGGTAGAGAAGGGAGGGGTCAGGGGAAGGTGTTTCAAAATTTAGATTTTATTTCTCATTCCCTACTCTGATTTCACTGGTTGTAAATTAAACTGATTTCCCTGTGTCGAATTTGTCTTGCTCATGATGGTAACTGGTGAGTGATCTCTTCCTGTCCTTATCTCAACCCATGAGCATTTAATTACATTTTCTCTCCACAGCTAGCTGAATAGGGGAGGGACAGAGCAGCTTCGGAGGGCACCTGGCATCCAGCCATGATCAACCACCATAAATAATTATTGTATATAAACAATGTCATCATCTGGTCATACACTGGATTTTCCAACATCAGAACACCTTAAACAGTACCAAAATGCATTAGTCTCCATTGCCTTAGAACACAAATTCAAATAACATGCAATGTTAAAAAATATACAGGAAGACTGTATAGTGATTTCCTAGAATTCTGTGTTGGTTATTTTTGAGTCAAGCATTAGGTTAGGCTTTCATTCAAAGAAGCTTTTTGAAGTTGTTGCTGGGAAGGTGATTACACATTACTGGCATCCTGTAGGAGCAACATTTCTCAGGTCCCCTGGCCACAAGCTCATCTTCCTCATATGATGGAAACAGTATCAGTTTGCTCAGCCTGCAGCATTCCAGGATTAGACAAGAGGAACTCCAAATGCAAACAGGGAAAACACTTAACTAGCTCAGAGGGAAATATGACGGATGAAAGGTAACTATTCGTACTGCACAAAGGGACCATGCTCCAGAATGAAGTTGGGTTAGTCTGAAATTTTATGCAAGATAAGCAGTTGAGAGAACTGTACTTGTAGTTATCGTGGTATCAGGCATGCTGGTGGATATAGGCATTTCAGTGAGAAGACACAACATTGTGAAAAACAGTAAGGTGATAGTGGAAGTGAATTTTGTGCATTAAAACTTCATCAACCTGCTTTGTAAGCAAAACTTGTCTCGTATGGACTTCAAAGTGTTGGACTAAGTCTGATACAGTCTTATTAAAACTAAAGCAGAATAAACCTATAAAAAATGAAAATAGGGAAACTAAAAAAACCCCAAATCGGACTAAAATTTTTTTATTGATTTAGAAAGTTGTTTAGCTTGAAGAGATAGAGAAAAGTATATCAGAAAGGACTTACAAGTAATTAAAATAGTAATTCTCTTTTTTCTTTTTCTATGTGTAAGAGCAGTGGGCTTTTAGACATGTTGTAAATATTAGGAGACTATTAGAATCAGAAATATATTTATAGTCCCAGATGTGTCTGAGAGACACAAGCAATGCTTGTCCTATGGTGCTTTTAGAAAATATCATTAAATCATGCAAAAGTACTGCTGATAAAAAAGTCACAAAGAAATAAAACATTCTTTCTCTTTCCAGGTCTGCTGAAATGAGCCATAATTTTGAGTGGCTTTTGACAGGCATTAGTGCATGTTTTTGTTTGCTCTCCTTTACAAGCTTCCTTTAGGCCACCTCACACGGTGATTTCTGCTAGGATTACATAAGTGCTGGGTGCAAAGGGCTGAATCCAGCCACAGTTTTGCTCCACAGTTTGCAGAGCTCTGACAGCAACCTACATTCAGCCACATCAATCTAAAAACCTGAGTGACTTGATTAGGAAATGATGCCAGTGTAGCATCCAGCAACAGTGCCAATTCATTACATGCACCTTCCTTACAACAGGCATTTTTTGTAGTGCCCTCAATACAACTCCAAGAAATGATGAAAACTGTAAATGGTTTTTCAGATCGGCATAAAACTATTTGATTATGCAGTCCAGTGATTTGCCTCCTTTCACAACACTAGTTATTTAAGAGTTATCACCCCTGTTTAGGTGTTCAGAGAAGAGTGAGAAGCACCTGCCAGTATTTTCTGACAATTTACTCACAGTATTAAAATACTGCAGAGAAGGCAGACCAATATATCCCATTTTCCTGTCTGTGAACACTTTGGGAGTTTAATGAGAAGTTAACAAAGAACTGTGAATGTAAAAAGATAGAAACTCAGTGTATCAATAGAACATTTTGTCACATCATGGTGTTAAAGTCAAGTAGTTTAGTAGACTTGAAAGCAACTGAATTTCCATAAGAACAATAAGGGTATAGTTTTATACTGTTGAAAGATTCCAGAAGGGAAGCCTGACATCATATTTCATAGAGAGTTGGCATTTTACTTAGAAAGAACTTCATTTGAACCTATGAAGAGGAGAAGGATATTGGGATGTGTGTCCATCTATTATGGAATTCTTGCTTTTTGTCCTATGTTAGTACTGAAGAAGTCAAAGTATGCAATAAAATGAACTCTGCATTTGGATCAAATGTGGAGATTTATTCCACCAGTGGCAATATACATGGCAGCAATATACTTGCTGTAGGGAAGGAAGTAGGGAAAAAAATGCATTAGGGTTTGCCACAGAAACACTTAATCTTTTTAAGAACAAGAATTGTGAGTATTCAGATTTTTACTTCCCAAGTTATATTTAGGACTTTTCAATATTTTAATTGTAAACTGTTATATATGTTCTATCTTTAAAATGCTTTGGCATTTTGTTGAATTTACAGTGCTGAACTGTCTTTAATCTTCTTTTTACTGTGAAAGACTATTTTCTTTGACAGTTTCTGGCAGTAAAGACTACAAGAACCCACTCAACCCAGCAACAAACAGAGAGATATTAAAGGGTTTTTTAGGGATCCATGCAATTAATTTTCTTCAAAGACTTGCTCAAGCTAGCTTTGCAGGTCATGAAAACAAGAATGACCAAATAGAAAGTGATTCTAGGCCCAGCAGGAAAAAAATGTGTCCTAGAATCTGATAGTATACACTAAGCTCCAAAATCCCTAGCTCTGAAACCCAGGACAACTGTTAGCAGTGATAACAGTTGTCTGTATTTTTAAACACATGGAAACATTTATTTGCTAGACACATTTAAAAACAGGTAAATAAATGGAAAACTTTTGGGAAAAGAAGAGTAAATTACCTCCAACTAAAACTATGGTAAGTTGCCATTCGCTTCGCTTTTCCCTAAGGCACTGAAAATTAAATAGAGAAACAAGTCTGCGGAATTTCTGTCTGTGCTAAACAGATAGGTTGAATGTGATTTTGAATACAGTTATTCTAGTGTGCAATCATACACAATATCCGCACATCAATTTATCTTATTGATTACATTAGAATCATAAATCATCTCACATTGTTGGTGGCCTGGGGCATCTGTAATACTGATTAAAATTAACTGCTAGTTCATTAATAATCTGTAAAATGAAGCAAAGTGACATGGCAGGCATAGTTGTCTGAGATTAATCAGACAGTATTCTTTAGCTGCTCTTCAAACTATGGACTACTTTTGATCAATAGTTCTGCACGAACATGTATTGAACACAATTTGTTGAATTTTGAAATGTTAAAAACATTTTGTTACGTTCAGTTCACCAGCCTAAATCATCACATCTTTTGCATATTATGGAGCCAGTCTTTAAGTCAAATTCCAAGATGAAAGTCGTTAAATGCACCATAAAACAGAATGTGTGTGCCTGTGTGCTAGTAATAATGATTAAACATTAACCCCTCTTCCATGTGTATTACCAAAGGGACAACAATATGAAAAGGAAAGATATTTTCATTCCCAGTCTCTTTTCTCTGCCTCTCAGCATAGACAGGCACAACTATTGACAGATTCTGTAGCAGAATTGCAGCTGGACACAAGTAACAGAGTTGGAAATTTTGTTTACCAGTCAAAATTTTTGCTGTAAGTTGTAGCGCTGTATGTCCCCACTCCTTTTCTTTCTAAATGTCTGCCCTTCCCACATTGTTCTCCCTTCCCCACCCCTAGTCGTGGCCACTCCCTTGGGTTTTCCCTACTGCTTCTGTTACCCCAACTCCGCCCATGTACCACCCCTGCACCCTGAGACCATTAGTCCATGCGCTCTCTCCGCCCCCCTCGTCCCCATATAAAACCCCAGGTTCCCTACCATGTGCTCTCTCTGCCTCTGGGCATCAGCCTGTGGTCTTGTGAATAAAGTTCCCCTGTGGTCACCATGTGGGACCCTTCTCACCTCCTTTATCACCACCGTGTTGTGGAGCCGACAGCTCGCCGGAGCATGAGTGCGGGGCCGCACGGGAAGCGGAACAGCCGCTCCCCCCGAGGCTGCCCCGTGGCGCTCTCCGGGAAGGCTGTGGCTTGCCATGCCAACACAGAAACTACAGACCCCAATAGTAAGTATTCTGATGAACACCTGTTGGAACACACTTTCTGCAGTAAGAAAAAAAAAAGGCAACATGTTTAAAAAACCAGAAGGCCTATGGTTTTATTAAAGAAAGGAGTCTCCAAATCATCGTTTCACAGTCCTAGTTAACCCAGTGCACCAAATGAACATGATAGATGAAAGAACATCTTTGTACCTTTACAATTATTCCATAAAACCCCAAAGTCTGAGGGCAGGGTATGTTCTCTTTCAATACCTCATATGAAGATCATATTTATATGAATTCCATTCTCCTAAGGATGCAATAAGCTTTTTCCAGTGTTGTATGTCTTTGAGAAATATCATCATCACTACTTGTTTCTCAAGAAATCTGCTTTTTAAAATAAGGAAAGACTAGGAGATTTACTTTTTGTATTGCCTCCAGTAGTCCCTGAAACAATGCATATGACATATCCATTCAGGTCAAGCCTATTCTATGATCACAAAATAATTGTCAACAGTCAAAAATAATCCTTCAGGTTCTAACTGTGATCTAGCTTTATTTTATTGTATTATTTCAGCCTTAAATTTCTTAATGCACAAAAGATTTATACACTTTCAAATAAACTTCTGGCTACATCAAAATCAAAAGTGTTTACTGTTGTTTAATATTCAACAGCTTATCCCTTCAATATCATTGATAAGCCACGTTGGAAAAACAACCAACACAAAAGTATGGTGTTCTCTTCCATCTTTCCAGCTGTGTCTGTGGTTAGCAGAGATATACCAGTAATAGACAATGAAGATTTAATTATACACTGCTTCAGGTATGATTAACACTTTCCAGTGTGAAATTCATAATATATGGGCATAGGTTTTAGGGCAAAGTAAGAAAACTAAAATTTAATACTGAGTTTCAAGGCATAAGCAAAGTTAGAAACTCACTTTGTAAAATGCAGACACATAGACACTTTGCTGTTGTTATGTTACTCAGAAACTAATACATGGGACCACTTTCTGAGAAGTGCCTTTCCTAAGAATAAAGGCAGCATGGTTGAACTTAGTCTTTATAGTGACATTTGCAAGAAAGAACAGAGGTGAGTAATCACATGAAGATAAGAGTTATTGATGGTTTTTATAATTGGAAATTAATGTACTTTATTATCTGTAGTAAAAAAAAAATTGAAAAAAGAATTATTTGAAAAACCAACAAACATAAATAAAATACCACTCTATGAGCTTTTGTTGGTATTTTTCACTTTCTGTCTAAGACTTCCATTTGTTTTTCCATACAAACATGGTGAACATTGTCATGTTGCATTATTTCATAAAAATAAGTAAAGAATACCCTAAGTATCTGGATTTCTTGAAATACAGAATTCTTTTTTAAACATTTCTGTTGTAAATTATGTTAACACAGTGAAGGAGTCTGAGTACTATTGTGATAAATAAAAGAGCCAGAGAACAATCACAAACCTGAAATCCTTTCCTCACACCAGTTAGCTGTTCTTTGCTCCATGACTGATTTGGATGGCTAACAGCATGCTCTCCAAGAAAATATCTGGCCATTGGTTGTTTCACTTCAGATCTGTCCACAATGGGATAAAAGCAACAGGGAGTTTTTTTCCTTTTCCAAGTCCCCCAGCACTTATCCCAGCAATCTGTGCATCTCCAGAGGCCTCCTTATATCCTGATGCCACACCATTTTTTCATCCATTATAAAACTATGAGCTGGAATACAACCTCCACATTATGTTGCATTCCTTGAAATAAAAAAAACCTGCACAAAATAATAGTGATGATTCAGGGATGCTATAGAGAGTCAGAGCAGCTGCAGCCCAAATGGTTTACAGCATGGATGCAGAAAGTCTGATCCAAAAGAGCTTATTCCTAAACACTGTGAACATGAGCCCCTCCATGTTGTGTGGTCCAAAGGACGTGATTATCGCAAAATCTGTGCAAAGCCAGATAACTCAGTCATGCATAGCGAATATTATTCTTAAAACATTTTACAGGAAGAAACAAATAAATGATAGGTTTTTAAAAAGACATTGGTAATGGCTAAAGTAAAGCATGAAAAATTTTTGACTCAGTATGGCAGGATAGCATAAAGCCTCACTGCTGGCTTCAGCTTCTTTTGGACCCCTCTCTGTGCAGCAAAGCCAGAAAGGCTGTTATAATCTACTCACTGTTACCAAAATTACCAGTCGTTTCTAAAGTAACAATAGCAACACGATAATAACTCTTATTGTAGAGATACCAGGAAGACATTAGGGAATACATTAATTTCCAGCACCTGCCATTTGTAATTTATCACACATTTATAAGAGAAGATTCCTGAACTTCAATTAAAAGAATGTTAAGCAAATCTTGTAGCAGAATGTGTTCTTCTGAGCTTTGTTTTCATTACTTATTTTAAGATTGTCTACACGTATCACAGCTCCATATTTGAAATGGACTCCTGGACAGTAATCCTACCATTCTTGCCTTGGATATGTTACAGGTTCTTTTCCTTTTAAGCTAGAGTTTGATACTTAAGACCTTCACCTGGTGTGTTTACACAGCACTTAGCAGAAGTACAACAATATGTATTTTTTCTTCTAGTATTGTTTGTTTCGGAAGCAGTCCAACAGAAGACGTGATATCATAGCTTTTATCCTGTGCCATAAAGTCCCCCGCAAAACCCTGGATTCTGTGATTTGGAGAATCATTCTATATCAAACTACTATTATTTATTTATAATGATAATTCCAGGCCAGGGGTCAGAGGTGCCATTCATCCATTTGTCTCCCCAAGACCACCGTTCTAGTGACTATGTCTATTGGATTATCTGTGAATGCAGACAGTAGAACTTCAGTGGTGCATTATTAATTCTAACGCACAGACTGGTTGGAAAATGTGGAACATTCTACTGTCAACACCGGGATCCAACGCCTACAGAAAGTCCTGACATTTCAGGAAGACTTCATAGTCAATAGAAAAGACCCCCATGTTAGATTAAAACAATTTTCTTCTGACAGTCTTTAACAGCCACTTTCTACTTACTGTAGAAGTTAATCTATTAAGGGGGAGCAGTGCACTAGGCACATGAAATCAAGAAGAAAGTTAGATGTCTAGATGAAGTAGACTAGGCTTTAACTCTGTCTTAATAAAGCAGTTCTGGAAAATACTTGATCCAAATAATGGATGAATATCTACATATATTACATAATTCACCAAAGGAGTTTTGTTTTTCCATTTGTTAAGCTGCTTTTCAGAAGACAAAATTTCTATATTGCATATATACATGTAAAATTCCCACATCACTGTTATTTTAAACAGTAAACTAACAATGCAAATTAAATCTTGGTACAGTGAGGAAAACATCACAATAAAAAAAATTTAAAATACAGAAAATGCTTTTAAATTTATGCTTTGAAAATTGCTAAAAACAAGTTTCATTGCATTTGCTGTCTACTGGGAGATCTGAATATAATTTTTCCAAATACGTCAGCTATTAGATTTTATTATTCAGACTACAATTTATTCTTTATTTGTCCTATAGGGGTATATTCATATAGTTTGCAGAAATGAATCTAATATACATATATATAAGGAAATAAATAATGACTGGTTCTAAAATTGCTACTGTCACTGTTTGCTGCTCTTCCAAAAGAGCTGACAGTACATGTTACTTGTGCTTTTTGTTACAGTAATAGCTAATACTGTGAGACTCACAGCACACTTCCCAGTTCCAGGTGTCATCTCTAAAGTCTGATGCTTGCAAAGGTGCACCTCATGGTTTTGGCTGCTAAGATTTCTCTGCAAAGCCCTCAGAAGTGTTTTCATCATGGTCTTGAGGTGCACTGATCTCCAAGGATTACTCTGACCAATGGAAGGTTTAAGGGTCAGAACAGGACAAGTATGGTCTACAAAATAAAATGTAAAGTCCTCAATGTCAGGTAACATATCAACTTCTTTCATGTCTATTTACTATGTAAAGCATATTACCAAATGCTGCTCTCTTTCAGGTGGAATGGCATAAAAGGAGAGAGGAAAGTTGAATATTTTTTTCCCCTGGCTGTTAAAAACACACTGTAACTTTCTGAATGGAGGGATGAATGACGTATTCTCTATCACATCACATGTATATGATTCTGTGGTGAAGCATCAAGGCTTGGGATAGGGCAGAAGCCTCAGGACACACAGTGGCAGACAGCAGCTAAACAAGATAACTGATTCTTGGAAACAGCAAGGAGCCTGAAGACAACAAGTCATCTTAGGTGAGAGAAACAAAGAAGCTTTCCTGCAGATGGAGACAGAATTAGGCAGAGTTTCTTACAACTGTGGAAGCCATAAGAAATTCCAAGAGTGTTACATTTTCAGATCATAGTTTTAATCTTCCTCACGTGGCTTATTCTGAACAGTTTTCTACTTTTGTTATAATAAAGTATGAAAGGTGGATCTTGTTGTTTATATTTTTTTTTCTTTTTTGTTGTTTTATTTTTCTTGGCAATGGTGGTTGGTTGGAAATTTTTTGCTTTTATTTTTGTATGTGTAAAATTAAAAGTAATTTAATTTTTAGCAAAGTGGGGTAACAGAAAAATGACGAAACATAATAAAGCATGTGATCAAGACAATGCTTCCTTTTCAAGGCATTCAGCTTCCTTTCCAAGGCATTCACTGCTGATCATGTAAATTTCTTCTGTGTTGTAGTTCTTGTTTGTTTATATTGGGAAATGTCTCCATTTCATCCTGCATGCTCTTCTTCACAACTGACTTCCTTAGTCACTGACTTCTTCTTTCACACTGAGATCATTAAATATCTCCAGCATGCAAATGAAACCTTCAAATGGTTTCTTCTAAACAAGTGCATTTTCTCTTTAAGTGAAAGCTATACTGTTATACAGTGTAATATACAGCAAATACTGTTGTGCCTTAATTCAGACAAAACTAACATGACATATGGAGGATTCCTTGTATTATGTTCCCTATAGCTTTGGAATACTTCTGATATCTTGACCTAGTTGTATAGTACAAATGCTGCAACATTTTCTTTCAAAAATTATTATAGAATTTTGGCATGAAATTCAGACTTGTGTTCTGATTTTTGGTTAGTCTTTCTAACCAACGCATTGTCTTTCTAGTTTATAACAACTGTTTGGCATTCCTATATCAAAGGAAGCATTAACTGTAGAAATATCTAAAGATCTCTGTATTTGACAGTTTACCACAACTGATCACTGAGCCAAATTTGGTACATCAATAGATAAAATGCATTGAATAACGAGGTGGTTGGAGTTACTGTATGCTATTAGGCCTAGGAGATCAACCACAAATCTCATTAAGTCTTCTGAAGAGAGTGGCAAAAATTCATTTTTCAAAACTGTCTCCGTTTTAAGAAGAGAACTCAGAAATTTTGAGCATCCCAGGTGCTGAAGAAAGTCATCTTGGATATGAAGAGACAAGGGCTGTTAAAAGCAGGAATTTGGACTCTAATGAAGTTATCTCTGAGATCATGAAGTGGGGTGAAGGAGGGGGAGAGGGGAAGATGGGTTAAGAATTTGAGTCTTTCCCAGTGTGTTAGATACCTACCTTGAGAGGCTTCTCCTTTTGCCTTCATTCACTTGAGGCAGAGCCCAGACATCTTGCTTAAACTTGAAGCCTAAAGTTTAAACAGTTGGATTTGGGGGAGCTACTAAGGATACACAGCCATTTCTACCACAGTGAGAATGGCTAATACATAAACATTTCCACTCCACACAGAATAAACAAATGTTTATAAATGTCCACAAATGTGATGCCCACAGTGAAACTACTCCAAACCACAGGAATGTTAAAGGCATCTTTATCCTCCTTCTTTCTGAAACACTGAGAAACCTCATTAGAGGTTATGTGATCTCTTCTTCAAAGCTTTGGGCCTCACCCTTTTTCTTCAAAATGGAAACAAAACACTTATTAAGCAGTTAAGACAGCTGAAATACTGAGTCTGTAAGTGCTACAATGTTTTCTTAACTATGTTAACAAATGAATAGCGTTGTTTTGTGATGGAGGGGAAAAAAACATTGCAAAAATGAATTTTTAAAAAGAAATAATCGGATCTTAAGTAGAAGATATTTTAGTCTTGTTTAGTTATGTAGTCATTTCAGTTATACCAAAGGGAAAAAAAAAAGTGGTAGTTGAAAGGGATTAATTGCAAAATATGCATATAATTTATGTCATGTCATTTACATAGGCATAGATCATTAACATTTCTCTCCTTTGTTCTGTTTACATTGAAAGGATTTTCTATTCTAACTACTCAGGCAGCTAAGGTCCATAAATGCAATGTGTCTTTTTTTTTTTACTTCTTTAATTATAAAAATGGCTATTAGGATATTTATTTCAGGCAAGTTACATATTTTGAGACCATCTGTTGTGAAAACATTTAATGCAGGAAGAATTTATCAGTGTCTGACCTCAGCTCCATTTATCTTCTGTTATTTAGTAAAAACAGGTAATACAGAATTTTAACTTCAGTGTCTTATATTGATCAAATTGTATGTTCCAATAAAGAACTCACTGAACAAGGACTTCACGATTGCTACATAGAGTGGTGATTTCTGTCCTTCACAGAGTAAGATAAATTTGACCATGAGCAAAACTTAAGGCGTTCTACTGTTTTTCACTGAAGTATGTTCTCCAATATAATTAAAAAAAAAAGAAACAAAAAAAAAGAAGAAACAAACAAACAAAAAAACCCAAACAAACAAAAACAACAACAAAAAAAGAAACAAAATCCCAAGCCCAGCCCTAAATATATTTGGACCATATATTTCCAAAATAGCACAGTCTTGCTTCAATTAAATAACTTCCAATATTTCAGACACAAAAATAGACGTGAGGCACTTTAAAGCTTGTAAAGCTCACCTGGATTCCCTTTGCATTTCCAAATCCAGTAATATTGGAAAAATTCCTGCTGTGTAATCATTACAAGGTACTGGTATATTCCTAATGCAGGATATAATGTAATGGGATTTTTCCTTTATTAATTATTAGAGAAGAAAATGTTGACCTTCTATAACAATCAGATTTTGTCTATGAATTTTTTTTAATAAATAACAAGATTAATAACAAAAACAACAGCCTTGTGTAAAATCATGGCAAAATATCTAAAGATGAATGAAACAGTTCTCTCAACAGGCCAGTTAACGTGAGAGAATCATAGGTACAGAAAGGTACAAATAATGTTTTAAAGAAAGATTTGTTTTAAAAACAAATGATAATTTCTTTTCTGTAGATTTATGCCCTGTTCACGTGAATAATGTGCTTTCAGGTACTGTATGGATATTTACGGAACTTTACATCCTATAAGTGCACCTCTCTAAACAACAGAGGGAAGCAGGTAATGTTGCAGACCTCGAGAGAAATATGCTATCGAGTAGAATTTAGATATCTAGTACTCAGTGGAATTCCTAATTGATCCATCTCTGACTGACTGACTTGGCACTTACATTATGAGGACTGGTTCTCCAAATAATGAAAAACTAGGTTCATTTAAATAATTTCACTTGAATAATTTTGTCTCTTTAAAGGAAACAAAAGATAAGATAGCTTCACATTGGAAATGTACCTCTCAATTTTTATTAGATGAAAAAATTGTTATTAATTTTATTTTTACATTAAGAACAGAGAAATGAATTGATATACATGTAGTGCCACAAGAAATCACATGCTCCTGAGGTGTTTTCAGGGATGTAGCCTAGGTGACATTTTCTATTACTTCAGTTAGGTAGTTCTACTTGCCTTACTGTTGTCTGAATTCTGTTTGGGTCTTCTGCCTGTATGTTTGTTTATTTTAGGACTTATAGGGATTTTTTTTCTTCCAACATGTTTATTTCAGTAGCAATCTATTTTAATGTTGATGCAAAAAAAATATTTTAAGGCAGGCCATGCTATGAAAGATATGAGGAAAAAAATGAGAATGAAAAGAATTTTCAGATCAAGAGGAAAGGAAAAAAAAATCACCACAGAATCTGAACTCAAAACATGTATATATATGGTAAGTGTCAGAGAATAAAATGCATATCTCACTGCTTTGCAGTACCAATTTCTAATAAAATGCTTTTAGTCCCACTCCTACTCCGTATGTGGGGGTTTTTTTCACTGTAACTACTTTTTTTCTTTAATTTTATTGAAGTGTTTGGCTTTTTATTCTTGTAACTAAAGGGGAAAACAAGAACACATAATTGCTTTTAAACTGTTTGTTATTTTACACTACTCAGTCAGTCATCTGGTATTCATCTCTTCTTTAAACTTACTAGCCAACTTTTCAGCTGCTGTAAACTGCACAGTACTAACAAAATCAAAGGCACTACCGTGACTTTAATCAGCTGTTCATCTGGTTTCAGAGTTCTGTTATATTTAATATCTCCTTACAGTAATACAGTAAAATAACTCTGGAGTTTTTTTCTTCTTTCCCTGAATTTTATACTTGTTTTTCTTGCATCAAAGAGTAGCTATTCCTCAGACATAATATTTTCAGTATTTTAATATATTAATTTTGCTTTACCACTTGCTTTCTTTTACCGAGAGCCAGTGGGTATTCAACAAATGTTTTCCTTGAGGTTTTCAAAATTATCCTTATTTGTTGTTTTACCTAGGATGGCTACAGTTAATTTAGAATCCACCAGTTTGTGCAAGTTCAAGTTGTTCTTTCAATTGTACATTAGCTTACATTTCTTTACGGTGATTTAAACTTGCTTTCATGGTCCAGCTACCAGGTATTAACTTCTGAAGCTCCTCATAACCTTGAAACTGAACATGGTGTTGTCATCCGAATATTTAACTTACCTTATGGTCTGGATTTTTGCTTAAAAAATATATATTAATATCAAACTTAGTATCAAAAAGAACTTTGAACTTTTGTAGGTCTACTTCTGGCCTATTTTTTTTTCTTTACAGTACTTTTTATTTCATTTGAACAGTTTCAGTGACGTGCCAGGACTTACCATTCACCAATTCTGCTTCTTCCTCTTAGCATTCATAGATCAGTAACTTAAAGGCTTTTATTGCAAGAACACATCAGATATCTTGCAATTATTTTGTTGATCACTTTTGCTTCCAGCACTTTCAAGTGGAGTATATAATATGCCTTACATACTTTATTTTGGAAGTAATGGGTTGTGAATCAGACTCATTTATTTGCGTAAATTAGATTCTTGATTGGATAATGACTCTTGTGAAAGTCTAACATAAATAGGCATCTATAAAAGTTAAAAGTAAAAAAGTTAGTGCTTAGCACATCCATCTCAAACTAGGCATGAAAGGGGCTATGAATTCCATTTTGAAAACAGGATGCCTAGAGGACAAGAAACACATAGTGGTTCTGAATCATGTCACAACTTCGTTTGTAAATTTGAACCCTGAATTTTCTGTCTGTACATTCCTCATCTGTAAAATGTAAAGATATAAATATATGCACATTATAGCCTGTGAAAATCCCAGGTCAATGTTAATGTGGTCCTGTAGAAGCAGACCAGAGGAGAGCAACTAGGATAACAACTGGAGAAGGAACAGTAAATGAAGACAGAGTGTGGAAAGTCTGTACAGCCTAAGGAAAAAAAACCTCAAACCTATCGCAGAATAACAGAATATTCTGAGTTGGAAGGGACCCACAAAGATAATCAAAATCCAACTCCTGGCTATGCACAGGACAGCCCCAATTGTCGCACCATGTGCCTGAGAGTATTGTCCAAATGCTTCTTGAACTCTGTCAGGCTTGGTGCTGTGACCACTTCCCTGGGGAGCCTGGTCCAGTGCCCAACCACCTTCTGAGTGAAGAACCTTTTCCTGATATCCAATCTAACCCTCCCCTGACACAACTTCAGCCATTCCCTCAGGTCCTGTCACTGGTCACCACAGAGAAGAGATCAGTGCCTGCCTTTCCTCTTCCCCACACAAGGAAGTAGCATTTCTTGGCACTGAGATGGTGGTTAAACACCAGAATGGTTTCCTGGAGAGGTGGTCAATGCCACAAGGCTATCTGTCTTTAAGAGGAATTTGGAAAATGACCTTAATAACATGCTTTAATTTTTGAGCAGCCCTGAATTAATGAGGCAGTTGGACTAGATGATCATTTTAGGCTTCTTCCAACTGAAATAGTCTATTTTTTCTATTCTAATCTGTTCTATTCCTATTTGATTCTACTCATTCTCCAAATATTTTAATAGCCTTAGAAAGCCCAAGTCAATTCTGCTAAAATCCTGTAAGATGATTTATAAAATACTCTAAGATCAGCCAAATCACATACCATAGAAAATCACTGTCCACTTGGAAAACCTCAGTCCTTTAGGATTTAATTTATTTTGATGCAATAATAGACATAGAATCTGGTTAATTTTCTGTATCCAGAGTTCTTGTTAACACTGATTTTTAATACAGTGGAATACACAAAGCAAAAAATGAAATAAACTGGCTGTCCTTTCTGTATCTGTTGTAAGAATAATCTATCCACAAGGTTAGATTGGTTTTTTGTTTTCTTATAAACAGGGAGGCTGCAGCCAGGCAAGATTCTGGTAAATAGAGCTACTTTTTTTGCCCTTTTCAACTTGAGTGTGTTACATCTAAGAAAGAAAGAAAAAAAAAAACCCCAGAAAATGAAGAGAGACAACAATCAAAAAAATCGCCTTGTGCTGGGAGAAGGTATTGTGTTCAGCCTGACCTTGGCCTGCAACTCTTGACATCAGCTCTGGAAAATGTGTCAGTTTTCTCGCCTGGTTTGTTCAAGTGGTGAAGCCTTACTGCTACTGTAAGGCATACTTTACAGACACACACAAACACAAGTACGCTGATTGCTATGAAGTCAGAGGCAACAAAGCTGTCTTTGTATCTAGCAAATATAATTCTTTCCTCCTTGCATAACTGCTTAGATGTTTTTGTCTGAAATTCTATTCACATTGACACTTCATGTATGTGTGAAACTGGTTTGAATGATGTCTACATTCATTAGTTTTTCCACAGTAACTATTTCCCTTACAAGGTACATGATCCCAGAGCAAAGAAAAGTTAACAATTTAAAACTCTGAGGGTGTCTTTGTTGGGAACAGTATAATTTTTTAATTCACATTCCTTTCACTTAGTTTCTGTAATCCCTGAAGAGAACAGAGTCAAACTTTGTGTTTTAATTAGGATTTTCAGTATTTATGGCCTGCAGCAATGAAAGGAAAAAAATAATTCTAGGGTTGTTGTGGGAAAAAAGATTGGGCCAAGTTTGCATTCTTGTGCCTGTCATTTACATTTTCTAAGAACAGTTGTAAAAACTGAAAATGGTTTTATGATTCATAGCGTGTATGACTAAAAGTTACAAACTGAATTTTGCATGAAATACTGATGAGAAATATCTATCACAGACAGTGAATTTAAGCAAGGAATGCTACTCTGCAAAGAAGAGACTGGAATTATAGAAATTATGGTAATTAAGATAAAATTACGGTTCAGGTATGCAAACTCTCCAAAATTCTGCTGATTTTGTAAACACAAAAGTTATAGATGTATTGCATTGGTACCAAGGGCTGCAGAATTTAACAGCTGCAGGTGAGAAAATCTTGTGTCAGGCAACAGAAGCTTACAAGAATTTAAAACTTGGTATCACTACAAATGTGCTCAAGTTCACTACAGGACTGAAATATTGAAAAAATAGATTTTTGCTCTCTTTTGCTTTACACAGAAGTTTATTATTCATGTATCAGCTGTAGAGCATTTAGAAATGCCAGATGAATGAAACATGATGTTTTTGGTTTTGCTTAGTTATACAGCTTCCTGGTCTGTTCTTGTGGGCACCTGATTTGTTTGACTGTTTATTGACAAGTTCTTGACAGCCACTGTAGGCTAAACTGTGTAAGGGGATCAAGATAATCACTCAGTGAACATCATGCAAATCTGGTATAGCTCTAAGGTGGTTTAATGGAACTAGACCATTTCCAGCAAAAACACCATCACAACTCTCTTTTTAGTGAAACTTTGTGCACTAAAAAAGTTCACAAAAAAAGGATTTTTTTGTGAACTCCAATTTAATAAAAATGAAGTTGCAAAGAGTAAGTACTAAAAGAAGAGGAGCAAAAATGTTTATCATGAATGCTCCCAGAATAAAGTCTTTTTCTTTTCTATGGGAATGAGAGAAAAGGAACTGGACTGGTTTAGTGGAGAAGTTATGACAACCCTTTTTGGTGCTGTTTTTAATAAGCAGAGGTAAGAGTATCTGAAATGATCCAGTAAAAATAAAAAAAAAAAAAAAGGAGGGTAAACATTGTGTTTTTGTTTGAGACCCTATTTTCTTGGTGCTCTAAAAGCTCTGAATTAATGTGGGAAGATACTGTGAAAAACACACACGAGAAAACAATCAAAATTTAGAGATAACAGTGTAAGGTAACAACCAAGAACATACTCACCTTTGGTTTTGATGCTAATTAGGTGCTTAACTACTAACCACATATTTGAAAACTCACACTACACTTTAATAAAAGAGACTATAAAACAAGCAAGTATAATTAACACTTGAAAAGGGAAGAAAAGATCAGCTATATGCATAGATGAACAGTTCAATATTATATGAAGTGTTTTCTTCCTTAGAAGAAAAGCTAGTGTCTCACTCAAGATAGTCAATGGTCTTTTGAAGCTGCTTTTTTAAAGTTATAATGGTTTAAAATTAGCAAAAAATTTTAGCTGAGAAAAGGGCAGTCATGCCTGAGGTACTCCAACCCCTCTTCATTTCTTGAAGTACAGACAAAATTTTGCATTTTCCATGATCCATTCAGAAAAATGTCAGTTTAGCAAAATTGAACTCCAGCTTTTCAGCAAAAAAAAAAAGTGCAACAGCAAAAATATCTATAGAGATACTAACAGATCCAAAACCCACAGATTCAAAACTGAAATAGAAAATTTCTCTGCCTTGGTTTTCACACAGTTATCTTAGTAGTTGTAGGGTTCTCAGTATCCTTGAGCTCTCATAAATATTTGAAAACACTCAATATTTGCACAAATTTGGGTAAAAAAAAAAATAAACACAACACCAAAACCTACAATAACAGCCACCCAAACAAATAAAAAAGACCCTACCTTCCACTGATAGGTCTAAGACTGAATACTATTTATTTCAGAATGGCAGTTTCTGAAAGCTTAATCGGACTTATTTATGATTTTTGACTCCCCTTTGTATGTGAAAATGTCCAGTAGACCATGAAAGTCTAAAATTAAGGATCTCTTCCCATTGTTCACTGTTAATTAAACCCAAGTGCATAATTTTTTTTTCAGATCTTTCTTAAAATTTCTGGAAGAAATTTTTAGAAGACATGCTGTGAGCCAGGATTTGAATTAGTAAGAGTACAATAGGGAAAATAATTTCTTTTCCAATCTATTTTTACACCTGGGACGAGTCAAGCACAAGACAAAGGAAGGCAACTATTTCTTTCAGTATCTAACAGGTAGATGAGAGAGAATTGCTGACTCCCACTGTGAACAAGATTCCCACAAAATTGTTGGAGTACAATAGGACAAAGCATAAGTCCTTCTAAAAAATTTCACTGCTCTTATACATTCACTTTTTTCCATACAGATGTGTGTCTGCAACCATGAGCGTGCACACAGATGCACACACACTGATATGTTAATTTGCTCAAAAATCACAGTCTTAAAACAGCATGGCTGTTTTTATAATTCGCATATGTGGACACATTTTTCAAAATAAAAAACCCCAAAATATATCTTCCTGCTAATCATACTTACTTATGAAAATTGAAATGAAAAGGAGTATATTTTAAAAAATATATGTCAAAAAGTCATTAAATAGATTAGTCAACTTTCCTGCTCTTAGATTGCTTCATCTTCTTTCAAATTTTGATCAGATGATATATATTTAACAGAAGCATATTTTTCTTCCCGCGGAAATTGAGATCAACTATCTTCTCACTGACTGCATGAAAAAATAGCAACAAAAGTTATTCTCCTGGTTTGAGACAAAATGCAGAGGAACGCCCGAATTTGAACATCCTCGCTTAGAAGGCAGGTTACAGCCACCCCTCCCCCACCAGGTTCGGGAAAGAAATTCCTCAGAGGAAAGTAAAAAGGAAAAAAAACCTATTTATTTAACAAACACACAGGAAAAGAAAATAATGCTAAATAATAAAACCTCTCGCTGTGGAGAGAAACCTGGGAAGATTTTAAAGCCCTTTTGTGGGTGTGGTCTCTCTCCTCCCCAGAGCTGAAGTTTGGTGTGGACCCCTCTGGGCCTCCTGGATGTTTGGTGTTGTTGCACAGTTCCAGAAGAAAAGAAGAAACCAAAGTCCCAGGGAAAAGACAATTCAACTCTCTGTCTCTCTCTGGAGAAAACAGAGCCGGAGGCTGACTGAAAAGCAAGAAGGGTGCTTCTCCCCCAGCTCCTCTAGCTGCTGTAGGAGAACGCAGAGCAGATAGAATGACCTTGGAGCACAAACTGCTTTGAAAAAGTTCATCTGGCTTTTTTTTCTCCTATTGCACTCAATTTTAAAGGCACAGGAAGGCATAGGATTCATAATTGGGTGATATGGGATAGAACATCATAAAGTCACCCCAAGTCCTTAATAATTTCAGTTCAAGGCATGGTATGTCAATATAAAATAATACAAATTATTTCTGTATACCAAATTACAATGAATGTCATAAAAATGTTGTATTTTCATTGGGACAAGGAAATCTGAAATGTGTAGCTAAAACACTTGATCTAGCTTCTACAGTGATGAAAGGATGAAAACAGGCAGCTGATCTATCAGAAATATGTTGATAACAAATGAGTTATGCTCTTTGTTTTATGATTTTTTTCTATGTGCACATACATGCAAATCTGAAGTCATATGAACGGTGTGCCCAAAAATCGATGACATCTCACATTAGACATCAGAAAATTTCAGATTATCCATTTTGAATCATTTAAACATAGACTTAAGCCACAGAGCTCAAATTAAAACTAGATTTGACATAAGATTTAATAGGTAAGATATGTGCTGAATTTCATTATGGCAGTTTCGCCAACTATAAAGAAGAAATTTTACTGATTTACTTAACTTTATATATTTATCTAAGAGGAGTGGAATATAAAAAGTTCTTTTAGTAATATCTACGTTTGAATCACAGACTTTTGAATACACAGAATCATGAACTGATTTGGGTTGGAAAAGACCTTTAAAGATCATCTAGGTTCAGCTTCCCTGCCATGAGCAGGGACACCTCCTACTAGATCAGGTCGCTCAAAGCCCCAGCCAAACCATCCTTTAACTTTTCCAATTATGAAGCATCCACAACTTCTCTGGACAATTGCTTCTAGTGTATCACCACCCTCATGGTAAAAAAGAAATCTTCCCTATATTCCTAAATAAACTACTTTCAGTTTAAAATCTTCGCACCTTGTCCTGTCATTACAAGCCTTAGTAAAAAAAACTCTCTTCATCTGTCTTATAAGCTCCCCTTACATGTTAAAAGGCCTCAATAATGTTTCCCCAGAGCCTTCTCTTCTCCAGAATGAAGAACACCAGCCCTTTCCACCTTTCTTCATAGGAAAGTTGTTCTAGACCTCTGATTATTTTCATGGTCCTCCTCTGGACATAGTCCAACAAGTTCATTTCTGTTCTGCACTGGGGACAGGAATTCAGGTGAGGTCTCATGAGAACAGGGTTGTACTAGTTTGAAAACAAACCAGTGGGAGATCACAAGTCAGAATTATAATTTAATAGGAAAATTAAATTAAATGCAATAGACCAAGAACACTGACAGAGTCAGGATACAACCTGACACCCTGTTAGTCAGGGTGGTGCTAGCAGTCCAGATGAAGTGGTTCTGTTGAAGTGGTGATCCTGTAGAAAAGTGTGGTCTTCACCTGTAGGTCCAGTAGTAGCTCTTGTCCTCTGGCAATCAAGTAAGTAAGGGCTCTTTGTGTTGTTCCAAACCCCAGATTATATCCAGGTGGGAATGCTTGGCTCCTCCCACCCGGGCGGAGAATCTCACAATGGGATGATGTAATTCTATGAGTCATGCGGTGGGCCCTTGATGGCCCATTAACAGAGACAGACCCCGGAGGGAGTTATCAAGGATGAGTCACGGTAGGAGATAACGAGCACTGCCCCACCTGCTTTAACAGCTTCTGAAGATGATAATACAATCCATACTATTGGTTACATCTTACATTTTAACCTATGGGAAGGGTAGAGAAACCAGTACATGGTAGAAAATTCAGGGTCATTCACAGAATATAATTCAGGACCCATAATGCATGTCCACATCTTCCACCTGATGATAACCTGCTAATAGTCACACCTCTTTTGTTGTCTGTCGGGAAAATGGAATGCTTATCTCTGACATCTTAATTAGAAGGCAATTGTAAAATACCTGCTAAACTACCTTGCTGAACAAAGTGAGAGGGACTACATACTGAGACACTTTCTTGATCAGATTTTCATTTCTCTCTTGACTTTTGATATTTAATCCTATTTTTTAAATAACTTCTATATGAAATTTATTTTATTTTATAAATGGAGTAAAGGTAGTTAGATAATTTATCAGACAGTGATGAAAGTAAATAGAAATATTTACTCCTTTTATGCATGGTGTACACAATATTTTTCTGGTTTTTCAGGTAAAGCACACATTTATATAGTATATTCCAGGACGAAAATTACCAGTCTTTAAGAACACCAGTTGCATGATAAATAGATGGTCTGTGTTATTTTAGTAGTATATAGTATGAAAATAACATGCAACCAGCTTTTGTTGCTGTTGTTGCTCATAAACATCTATAAAGCCAAACAAGAAAAATAGATGGTGCTATGTTTCCTTGAGACAGAATGACTGATAAAAGTTCATCTTGTGTTTCCATGTGGTACCATTTTACAGTTGTTTCTTTGGTAACCTCACTAATATTTAGCTATTTTTCATGTGCAGACCTCACAAAGAAAAGGTTCTTGGCACTTTTAGGCAGATGTCTGTATGCATTTTCTGAGGGTGCTTTTAATAGCTAAAAAATTGTAATAGATTGATTGTATGTTTACCTTTAAATGCTGTTAATTCAATTACTTTCTCACAACTCTGTTTCTCATTGAGTTGTCATTATAAAATATCATACTTTGCAAAAATGGATTTTAAGTGTGTCCTTAGTGCAGTGTTCAATATGGAAATCTATTCTTAACTATATGAAATTAAAAAAAAACCCTCAGTATGCACCAGCTGTGTTTCTTGAATAAGAAAGTGAATATATGTTTTTTAAAGTTCTCATATATTATGCTGATAGAAATTTCCATTTAAACACATTGTAGATATGCACTGTACTTATCTGTAGTAATGTTTTTTTTCTTATATGCTTACACACAAGTACTAAGAAATTAAAATAATGAATATGAGGAATTTCATACCTCAGGCCAATACAAGTATCAAGATAATTGTAAAAAAATTCTTGGAATAGTTATACATTATATCAATAGTGATTCTGCTTATGCTGCTGAATTTTGTTTTCAATACTATATAAAACTCAGAAGAAAACATGTTTAAGAAACATAATACATCACAGACTGAAAAATAAAGTAAGTGATACAAAATTCTATTGTCAGAGGCAAGAGTTTATTTAAGCATGAGAAATAATTGCTAGGTGAAGGATAGTGCATTCAGACAACTGAATGAAGAAAGATTTCTAGTTATGTTGGTTGATTGCTTCACAAAGATCAGGACATAAACGGGTTCATCAACAAATCGCAGAATCACAGCTGTCCCATTCCTAGGTGTTGGGGTTTTAGGAGTTCTCCTTTTGTTTTTCCTTTTTTCTTAAAGAATTTTCCCCATCTGTGTTGCCAAGAGACACTAAAGACTGGGTACTTAAGAGAAACAAAAGACCTGGCCACAGGGGAAAGTGTCCAGCTGGGTACTCTCTTTTACCTGAGGTTTTCTCGAGTAGGGCAGAGATGACTCGAGATCTGGACTGGGAAAAGGGGGGTGGGTGGAGTCCCTAGCTCTCTTGTGCACTCGGATTTTGGAGGGAAGAGAAGCTGCAGTCGCTGTGGGGGGAATTCGTCACCCCTGCAGGGTTCTGCCTTCTGCCGCCTTCCTTTTACCATGAATCGGGCTCTGCTTGCTGGAGCAGCCGTTTGCACTGGGACCCTATTTAACACCCTACCTCACTAAAAGAGGGACCTTTTCACCATCAGATGTCTCAGGGGACCCTGGGATCCCAAGCCTGCCTTCCCCTGCCCTATTGTGAGCGAGGTGGTGGTTGCCCTGCCGTGTTCCTTCGCCGCTGCTCTGAGCCTTCGCTGCACTTTAGCACTGCAGTCCCTGCCTGCCCAGATGTCCAAGGGTTCCTGCTGCAGCTCCGGAGTTTGATACATCTCGCCTACCACCCGGGATTTTGTGTTCATCCCTGCTGTTCCAGCCTGCTGTTCCCGAGGGCCCTGCTGGGGCACCGGGATCGCTGCCCGTGGCGTTTGGGAAGCTTTTCTCCCATCCCATCCCTTCCCGGCCCGGCCCAGCCGCCATCACCGCGTGCTCCCCGCGCTCGCTCCGGAGCGCCCCCTGCAGGCGCGGGGGAACCCCCGCCCCGCCCCGCGCACCGGGAGCCACCAGCGCCCCTGCCGGCCGGGAGCGGCACTGCACCGACGGGAAAGGGCCTGGGGCCCAGAGGTGTCACTGGGCCCTGCTCCTGTTCGGTGTTTCTGCCATAATTATTGTTCTTTGTGTGCTTTGTTATATATGTATATGTACATATTAGTAGAGAACTGTTATTCCTATTCCTCATATCTTTGCCTGAAAGCCCCTTAATTTCAAAATTATAATAATTCTGGAGGGCAGGGGGGTTACATTTTCCATTCCAAGGGAGGCTCCTGCCTTCCTTAGCAGACATCTGTCTTTCAAACCAAGACACTAGGCTTAGTAGAAAATGTAGCCAAACTGTGGAAGCAATAACAGAAATAAGTAATGAATGGCAAATAAGAAGACATTAAGATAAAGACAGAAATATTCAGTGTTTGACAGAAAGAAATATTTCAGAAATATTTCAGTATTTGACACTTTCCCTCACAATGTCCCAATCTCTAAACTGGAAAGACATGGATTTGATGAATAGACTACTTGTTGAATAAAAATTTGTTTGGATGGTCACACTCAAAGAGTTGCAGTTAATGGTTCAGTGTCCAAGTGGAAAATGGTGATGAGTGGTGCTCCTCAGGAGTTTGCATTGTGTCTGGCACTGTTTGACATTTTTGTTTGTGACATGGACAGTGGGACTAAGTGCACCCTCAGCAAGTTTGCTGATGACACCAAGCTATGTAGTGTGGCTGACATGCTGGAGGGAAGGGATGCCATACAGAGTGACCTTAACAGGCTTGAGTGGTATCTCCAAACCTCCTGAAGTTCAGCAAGGCCAAGTGCAAGTTCCTCCACTTGGGTCAGGGCAATCCCAAGCACCAATACAGGCTGGGAGGAGAATGGATTGAGAGGAGCTCTTGGGAGAAAGCCCTGCTGTTTGTGGATGAAAAGCTCAATATGACTCGGCAATGTGCACTTACAACCCAGAAGGCCAGTGACATCCTGGGCTGCATCAAAAGAGCTGTGACCAGCAGACCAAGGGAAGTGATTCCGCTCTTCTATTCGGCTCTTATGAGACCTTACCTGGAGTACTGGCCCCAAGTCTGGGACCCTCAACAAAAGAAAGTCATCGATCTATTGGAACTGTTGCCTTTTTCAACCTAGAAATGAAACTTGAGATAATTCTTTGTATAGGAGGTAATATAAAAGTGTAACTTTATTGGGAGGCCTCCAGGGGCAGTTATGGAGAAGGTCCACAAAGCCCACCCACACAGGGTGAATACAGTTTTTACAGGTTTAGAAAATTAGCATATTTGACACAAAAGTATCAGTTAGGAGGATAAGTGGTGATGGAATTCCTCCCCAGGTCAGGCCTCTTCTCTGGAGCTCCCCCTTGGTACTAGCTGTACTTTGTTTATGAAGATGTATCTCAAAGGATTGTTCTAGGCCGTGGTTCCCAGAAAGAAGCAAGATAGGATAGGGGCCTTGTACACCCCAGGGCTTGGAGCTCTGGAATTTGTTTTGTCTTTCTGCCTAGGAGAAGGACACGGAAAAGTACTGGGAAAACTAGCCACTAATACAATAGGCTACAGAGCTACAAATGGGTGTGAAGAGTACAGATAACATATAAAAGGGAAAAAAGCAAAAACCAAAATGGCATCAGAACGAGTCCAGAGGGGAGCCACTGATGTGATCACAGTGCTATGAAGACAAGGCTGTGAGAGTTGGGGCTGTTTAGCCTGGAGATGAGATGGCTCTGTGGAAACCTTACAGCAGCCCTCCAGTCCTGAAAGAGAGCTACAAGAGCGCTGGAGAGGGATTTTTCACAAGTGATAGGACTAGGAAAAATGGCCTTAAACTGAAGGAGGGTGGGTTTAAATTAGATATCAGGGAGAAATTTCTTTACTGTGAGGGTGGTGAGACACTGAAACAGGTTGCTCAAAGAGGTTATGTAGTCTCCATCCCTGGAGGTGTTCAAGACCAGCCTGGACGGGGCTCTGAGTAACAGGTCCAGTGGCTGATTCATTGCCCATGGCAGGCGTGTTGGAGCTAGACCATTTTTAAAGTCCCTTTCAACCCTAACCATTCTATGATTCTCTGATTAGTTCCCAGTACACAAGGTTTATAGGGGATTACAAATTTCTGCAGGAGGTATAAGGTACAGATAAACTAAATTTTCAGGAACTAACTTTGGGTTACTAGTTTTCCTTAGTTAGACCTGGAGGTATCCAGTTTGTTAAGGGGGACATTAACAATACATAAATCTTTCTCTTTCATGTGAAGAGCTATTGGGAAGCTCTGGTAATGAAAATGTTTTTGTTTACCACTACCACCATATTGCTTTTTATTTTCCTGTAGACAGCTCAAACTATTGGAAATTCAGTATGTTCTAGAACATTTTCTTTCTATTTGTTTAAGCTATTACACTTATGAGACTCTTACGAATAAGGGAGAGAGGAACTGGTTTTTTTGTCTGGAAAAGTCAATGCCTGCATATGTTTAGGTAGTGACTACAGAACTACAAGAAAAGGAAATATGAATTAAGATTGCATATTAAGATATATCTTGGCATCATAAGTATTCTTGAATTTTTTAAAGTTTTGGCCAGAGTTTGATTAATTTAACTGTGTATTTCTGGTGCAGCATAAACTTGAGTTACCTCTATATTTACCTATACTGCACTTGATGGAAATTTTCTCTCCAGTTTATGCAGCATTTCACAATAATTTCATGCTCTGGGGAGAAGGGAAGGAAAGAGGAGAAAAGAACCCTTTTCCTATATTTGCATGGCTTTAAAACCAGGATGTAGGTTAATGCACTTGACTTCAGTTTGAAATAAAATCAGCCTACAGAGATTTTACAAGTGTTGTACTTGCCAATTCTTGTATTTTGAAGTATTATGTATCTTGGTGATTCTGTAAGATGAGAAAAAGGAATTACTGAGCTCCATCATGTGAAAAGAAGTGAGGAAGGCAAAAATGCAGAAGTAAAGAAGAAAAGCAAGGAAGAGGGAATGAGGAAAGGGAGGATGGAAGGGAGGAAGGAAATTGGCCAGTTGTTGCATATAGTGAAGCACATAATGTTTAGATTTTAAAAACATGAAGACTTTCCAGCCGAATCTCTTCCTCTAAGCAATCTGGCCTTTTTGGCTAAAAATAAAGATCCTGCTGCCATAATAACATATTGCTCTTGATTAAAAATGCTCATTAAATGGAATTGAAATTCTTACTAGTGGCTAAAATTATTCTCTAAAAATAAAATATGGGCTTGGACTAACTCAAGAAATATACAGTCTAATAATAGTTTAGGATAAAGGTTTATCCAGATAAACTGTTTAATTATTTTGGTGTGTAAACACTTCTAATATAGTAAAACCAGTGTCAGACCCAATGTGAATTCAGACATGTGGAAGGACATTTTCTAACCTGTTTAAGAGCTCTGTCATAGGTGAACATTTTGAATCACCTTTCCATCCTTTCTCCATTCCTTCTGTTGTATTTATTCATCACTTCATTATTCATCATTGCAGTTAGGTTCAAAGAGTGGAGGGAAAGAGCAGAACAGAAGAAATGCAACTGTGTCCTTTTGGGAACAGCTGGACCCTTCTAGCAGAGATTTCACTTATTACACAATTACTACTACTTTGTTCAGATACATCCTTTCAGAGAAAAATCCAAGAGAAGGTCAGACCCATTCTGACTGACTTCAGTTTGAAATAAAACCCAAATGACCACCTGGGGCTGTGCAGAGGTACTTTATCTTCCTATGCTTCTGGAAGTCTACAAGATGTAAGGTTAAATCCCTTCTCTCTTCCATAGATTGAGACAAGCCCTTTCAGCTTGTTTTCTGTGACTAACCAGGAGGACCTTGGTTAAAATCACTCCTGTCTTTTCCCATTCCTTCAATATTCACTGGAATAATGTCTTTCTGTCAGTGATCAGTAAAAATTTTATGTCTCTGATATACTGTTTCAGCACAATCACATGCCATCACTTATCTTTTTCCCAGGCAGGGAGAACAGAAAACCAATTATCTAGAAAGATGTTATAAATGTCTAAGTGTTGTAAAGAGCATATGCAGGCAAACAGTTACTTAACTTAGTCGCCTATTGATTCTAAACATCACAAATGGACTGATTTCTTTTGGACAAGTCTAGCTCTGGGGCTGGTGTTAATATAGTCTGAGTAGGATGAATTGAATAAAATCTGTGATTAATAGTATGAATATCTATGAAACTAGACAAAAATGTCATCTCTCTCTTACAGTATACCAGTCCATATTTTACCAATAACACTTTTATATTCATAATGTAAGACTGGCTAGATTAATAAAGCAATTATTTGATCTAGCCAATCTTCTAACATTTATAATAAGGTCATAATTTAGGATTTTCCAGGCAGCTGATTAAAGCATTATTAATAAAAATGTTAAAGTTTATTAGCATAACCTTTTTACTAATATAAAGTTTCCAGACTGAAGATGTATTAAAAAAATCAATATACTTAAACTTTAATAAGTGCTAAGCACCATCTATGTAAAATGTGTTTGGTCTTTTTTCTCATATGGCAAACAGAATAAAGTAATTAAAAGTAAAAAGAAAAGTGTGTGGGCCAGAGTAGAATAATATCAAAATATGCTTATGCTGAGGAGGATGGGAGGAAATATAACACAGATGGCACTGATTTAACAAACACAGGATCTCATTCAGTGCCTATTTAGTTAGCAGAAAAATAAAGCACTTACCTTCACAAGCTCCAAATTGCTTTCACAGATAAGTATAGATGCACCTGAGTTCCTCTCGTACAGCAGTCAGGTTTCTGACCTGGTATGGGTTGTTCTCTTGGTGCAAGACTGTCATGCCTGGCTGGGAGGTCCAGCACTCTTCCATGGCTGTTACAGACCCTCAGAAAAGAGACCAGAGAGACTCTTTCTCATGAGCTTCAGTCTTATGTTAATAATGATTCTGCAGGTACCATCAGAAATCGTTCCTTAATTAATGCAATTTAAAACATTGAAATGGTGATGCAAAGTGGTGGAGGGGTAAAGGTACAATACAGAAGACTAGTACATTTCATAGAGTTTTATATAAATACAAAGTGCTTTTAACATCTATAACTTGTGGCCACTGTTACAACACATAACTGCAAGAACTATGATTAAAAGTGTTACTTGTTAGAAAATGGCCTGCTATAATTGGAAACCAGTTAAATAGCAATACAACATGTAAAATATCTATTTGTTACTCAAACAACATCTGCAAAGGAAAACACTACCGCAGCATACTGGTCCTCAGCTGTTGTATAAAAGACTGGGATGGATCCAACAGAAAACAGAAATAGGATCAGATATTATTATTTGTTTTTCTAGAGTAACTACTTTCTAAAGCTATTATTTTTCTTGTCCTCTTCCCAAGGGTCCATTTTTGAGCTTGGGTCCTTGTGTACATAAACTTGTGAAGAATATAGAATGATATCACTTTGACTAATACTAACCATAGAAAATAGCATGTATCTCCTGAGTAGCACATACTCAGGAAATCCAAAAGATCTGAGATTCTGGGGAACAATAACCTATGCACAATACAGGCTGAGGGCTGATATGCCTGAAAGCAGCTTTGAGGAGAAGGACCTGGGGATGCTGGTGCACAACAACCTGTCCAGGAGCCAGCAGTGCCCTGGAGGCCAAGAAGACCAGTGGTATCCTGGGATGAATTAGGAAGAGCACTGGCAGTAGGCTGAGGGAGGTGATCATGTCCTTCTGCTTACCCTGGTGAGGTCACATCTGGAGAGTCCAGTTCCAGGCTCCTCAACACAAGACAGACATGTAGCTCCTGGACCATGAGCAGCAGATGAGACAAAGATGATTAAGGGACTGGAGCATCTCTATTATGAAGAAAGGCTGAAGGAGCCTGTTCAGGGGGCCTGGTCAACCTGTAGAAGAGATGCTGGGAGGGGACCCTATCAATGTCTGTCAGTATCTGAAGGGAGGGTACCAAAAGGATGGAACCAGGCTCTGCTCAGTGGTGCTGAGCAGTAGGACAGGAGGCAACAGGCAGAAACTGATGACCAGAAATTTCCACCTGAATATGAGGAAGAAATTTGTTACTGTGCAAGTGATTGAGCACTGGAACAGATTGCCCAGAGACAGTGTTGCGTTTCCTTTACTGGAGATGTTCAAGAACAGTCTGAATGCAATCCTGTGCAATGTGCTCTGGGATGACCATGCCTGAGCAGGGAGGTTGGACCAAATGACCCACTGTGGTCCCTTCCAATCTTACCCATTCTGTGATTCTGTGAGGCAGATTCACTGTATGTTCCCATGGATTGGCAAGTGCCTTTTTGCATCAGTTTCCTTCTGCATGGAAATTGACCTTCATTTGGACTAGCCTGTGATGCCTAAGAAATGTGTCCGTAAATCTAAATGATTCACTCTAGGCTTTCTTTAGGATATCAGAAGTACAAGAACCTAGAAAGATTCATCAGACATCTGGAGACATCCATTTTGTGTTGAATTGCTTTTTACAAGTACTTAATATAACTTAGATAATCTAAATTTTAAGACACAGCAAATAAATTTTGAGCAGATTAATTATTTATAATAGAATAATTTAGATTGGAAAAGGCACCTAAGATATCAAGTTCAAACACTTCCAAAACTGACATTACCAAGTACTCCATTAAACCATGTTCCTAAGTGTCCCCTTTACATGTATTTTAAATATCTCTGGGCAAGAGGACTCCTCCGCTTCCATTGGTAGCCTGTTTCAGTACTTGACAAACCATTAAGGGAAGAAATTTTTCCTCATATCCAATAATAAAGGTCATTTTGTCTTGCTCTATCTCTTGTTATTTGGGAGAAGAGACTGATTGTCACTAATTTTGTTAGCTTAGTTTCTTCTGTTATGTGACTTCCTGGTCTTCATGTATGCAAAGAACAAAATCTTTTCACGTTACTGAAAATACAATAATTGATTGATGCAATATACATATCATCTGTTACTGTAGTAAATCTCTAATAGCAGCATAGACTGATTAAAATGAGAAGCAATCAAAGTTTTCTTCCCCTCCACTCACACACATAAATACTTAGAATAAGGAACTCATACATTAAAATCTTAATTTATACAAAACCACATTTTCACCTAATAGTAATTTAAGTATATGTCTTTTATCATGCACAGAAAACAATAATCTTGAGAAATGCTCATTTTATTTTAAATAATGCCAGTATGTCTCAAAATGTAATGCAATGCATGAGTATCAGCCTGCTATAAAACCTAGGAAAAGCTGTTGAGCAGAAATTAGCCTTTAAATAAAATTTAAAGGTCTATGGAGAACACTCATCGTGAACAGAAAAGGTAGCTTTTGTTCCGTAATTGGGACTCATAATGTTTTCCCTGTTAGATCTTATTAACCTATATATGCAGTACACAACAATGCACAGTAAGTTGTAATCACTTTAGTCTTTGCAAAATCTTGCAACTGCAATCTCCGAAACATGCGAAGCTGTTTTATAATGTTAATTAAGGGTCATGGAGTATTGTTTCCTACATGGTGTTACTAAGCTAGTGAACTGTAACAGTTTGCTGGAGTTTTAGCTAGCACTCTATTAACTATATCTAAGTGGCTTGCTTGTCTTCTTTGTTTAGCAGGTCATTTGACACCCAATAATTTCATGTTATAAAAGAAAATACATAAAATTATGTCATCTTAGAATATAGCAGGGGTTTTTTTTCTCAGACTCTCTCTCTCTCTTTTCTTCCCTATCTGTTCATGAAGAAGGAGAAATAGAGTGTATTAATGTAGACAAGAAGATACTGGTAATAATGAACATTGCTCAAATAGCTGTGATGGTCTCTGTTATTATTTTAATAATTTACAGAATTACCTCCACAGGGTTGTGTAGAGCTCTAGAATATAAAATGCTTTCTATAATAGAGAAGTTGTATATTCTTTCCTTTACATTTTTTTTTTCTTTTTTGTCCTTTTTGGGATTTTTTTGGTTTGTTTCACAAAGTCTTGCAAGAAAACAACTAGATAAACTAGGCAGGATTGAGGTGAGATGTGTTGTTCTTCAATCTGTGGCATCATTTTCAAAAAAATAAAATAGGTATCAAATGGTAACACATCAGAGTGGTATTTGGCTAGAACAACAGCTAATGCAGTCCTGGATTTCCAATTTCCTACTTTTCCCTTTGAAGTTCACCAAATTCTTTTGAGTATCAGATTATAAATCACTATTTAGCTGAAACAAGGGGCTGTAAGGTTCCCATCAGTAAGAAGAAGTATCAGATCTTATCAAAAGTGTCCAATAAAAATTCAAATGGCAATAAGAAAAGTTTTAGATAAGTCTTTGCTTATTTCTAGAATATTTAATAAGCAAGTGAGAATCAGATGCAAATACGTGATGCCCTTCTACAGGGCTTCCTCACAGAACTTCAAAACATTTTACCTTTGTGTACAAAAACTTGATACTGATATTCTTTGCAGGGTCAGTTATTATTCTTGCAAAGACCAATAGAAAGTGCACAAATGGCACTTCATCTAGGTTGGCACAAGTTTGTCTTTAGGTGACTAATGTTTTATTTTTCTGCTAATGTAGGTATTGGTCCAGCAAATGTACAGGAAAATAATTTTCTACCCTTTCCCAAACAAAACAGAAACTGAACTGCTATTTTGTTGTGTTGAACATGCCTGTTTCCTCTCTCTCCCCTTGTTCTCTGTTCTTATTCTCAAATATCCATATAAAGAAAAAGAAAAATGCGCTGATATCCTCCTCCCCACCTCCCAGTTCTTTAACTTAAATTTCCAGATCATCATTGTCTGGATGCATATCAGTTGTATACTTTAAAAAGCTATAAATACAATTCTTTATATTATGGGGACACTAAAATTAGACTGACAGAACTGTAAATATTTGTCAACACCAAAATCACAAAATGAGAATATTGCTAAAAGTTATGTCCCTTCTTGAAACAGTTAACAGGGGTGAATCATACCTAAATTGTACTTATAATAAATATCTGCAGACACTTCATTATAATTTGCAGGAGATGACCTCCAAAATGAAAGGAGACAAAAAGCAGTTATACTGGTATCTAGCTAGATTAAAGCTCCAGCTACCTATTTTTACGTCCCTAACATACAAAGTATCTAAAGTAAGTGTTTAAGTTTCCCTTTGAGTATTTTTTAAAAAGGAAAGCGTCTATATTTTGTCAAACAAAACTGATTGAAAATAAAATAATTAGATAGATTAATTAAAAATATGACTGAAAATCAAAATGGTCCCTAGTGCAGATCACTTGATGACTGAAATTTACATCTCCTGTTGCAAATCATATGCTCCACAGGTAAACACCTTTCTGAAGAGCTTATTGAAACACAGGTGGTCTATGATTCTACTAAAATTAGAGAAAACAAATCAAGATGCACATTTTGTAACCTACTCTCTCTTTACTTACATTCAATGACTTTGAATGATTAATATCACAGCATATTTTAAACACTTGAAAGGTAAGGTACTTTTTCTAGAGCTGGGTAGTAAAGGAATCACAGTTTGCCATCTTGGATATGACAAGTGTATTTTAAAAGCTATTACCTTTGTGCGTGGTCAAGACAGAACGCATTGCAAATACTTTGACTAAGGTATGACGCCTTGCCTTTAATGTAAATCACATTCCTTAGATCTAATTTTAGGTGTTTATGTGCTTTTTTAAATCAGAGGTTTCTCTGACATGGAATACTTCTGTTTAAAAATCACCTATGACTATCAGTGTAGAGGAAATCTAAGGAGACTGAGCTCCTAATTTGAAGAACTTTGTTTCCATATGACAACTCAGAATCTCCAGTGCAAGTGTTTCCTGGCTAACATTTATGCAGGTAGAATAGTGGGAGAACTTGTAGTCCTCTGTACCTCTTCTATGAAGTTGCATATTTAGATTGCATTTCTTTGTTTCAGTGTCGTTACTCTATAGGATATAAGGAAATATATCTTTTTTCCTCTTGGACATTATACTGAATGAAATTTATTCCTTTATCTGATCATACATAATGGTACTGAAATATGCTGAAACACGTGGATGTATTTTTCTTTGTATAGTTTAGGTTTGAAGCATGGAAGCTGGCATAAATTTGGGTTTCAGAACACGTGGAATGTCAGAAACATAGGCTGGTGATATGTGTAGTGGAATGTCCCCAATACCCACCAGTAAGATTAAAAAAGAAAAAAGTGATAATATGGCCTGTTAAATTAATATTTGATCTACTGCAGTTCTAAAATGAAAAAAAAATAAAAAAAAGACATTAGTAAGCTCAGTACCAAATTAAAAAAAAAAAAAAGAAAAATCTGTAACCAATGTACCTTGCTTGTTGGAAAGAGGTATTTTACATGCCTGATTTTAGTGAATAATGTGACTCCTGAGACACTTTTCTGTTATAGCACTGTGTTACTTGTAATAACACTTCAAATGTTTTCAGGATTTCTTGTTTGTTTTGGAATGAAGAAGTGATATTCTTCTCTCTCCAAACTTCAGTATGGTCTTATTGTTATCAATTCTAAACTTGACAACCTGACTTATGGCCTGGTTTCATTCCAGTTTATGGCCAACTTAAGGCATTTAGCTGAAGCTACCAAGTGATCACCTATCTCCTAAAAACATTTTGAAGATGATTGATTTGCTAAAAGCATCCTATGAAGACACTCGAAACCTCTCACAAGAACAACTTAGATCCTTACTGCTCCCAATTGCTTTCAGAGACTTTTCTAGGATTATAAGGCTTCCTAAATCTGTGTCAGTGTAGAACCACAAGTGAGAGAGTATGAGTCCCAGCCATTGCTCTTTCTGTACTTATGTGTTGTCACTATAAATAAAGTATGACAAATTTGGGAGTGGGAAAAGAGGGCAGAGGAGGGAAGAAAATGTTTATCATCGCTTGTTCTAGATTTGAACACAAAAAACAGAGAAAAAAGAATGTCTGTATTTAATGGTTTGCGAACAGAATATTGCCAGCATCATATGCTTTTACACTGCAATCAAAAACATCCAGTGTTTGGAATGATACAGCAAAGATAAAACCTTACCCTGTATATCCAAAATAAATAGCAATCAGTATTTGTCTTCACAATGTAGTAATTTATTCTCGAAGTACCAAGAGCCTTCAGACTTGATGAGGTTGTTATTTTGTTCATAGAACTGAGCATCAGCCCAGTCTTGAGCTGTTGCTAGTAATTGCTGAACACTCTCATGTTTTAATAACATGAGGCAGATGGCAAAAAGTGAATTGTGTTTAGATGTCTTGTCATTCTTTTAAATTTTTTTTTAATCCTGACATGTATATGATGCTTTCCATGTTCATTGTTATATTGCTCATTTGTTTGGAATATCTAGGCATGCTTATGCTTGCAGTTTCAAAGTAGTACTTATTTGTCACACGCACCTCTGTAGTACTGCTTCACAACTGCACAAAGGAATAAATCACAAAGGTCAAAATATCTTCTAGAAAAAGTCATCAGATAAGAAACTGATTTTCTTACAGAAAAATTCTTTATTAAAAGTAACGCCCTTAAATAATTTTCACATATCTGAGACAATTATCTGTCCATAAATGCTATGATTACTTGTTCTTTAAGTAATTCTGCTCTGAGGTTTTGTTCTATAAAGAAAGATGTATTAAAAGGTGTTCAGATCTCTTAAGTAGTTTCAAGTAGTTCTGCAGCTTTGTAAATCAAATGGATAAAATCAAAACAATAAAGCAGAAAATGAATAAAAAGGTTTTAATGTTTGGCTTAAAGCCAAATTTACCATTAAAGTTGTAAATATCACCACTAAATAGATAACAATATAAAAATTTATGTAAATCAATAGAAATGTCTATATAAACCTATTTATGAAAATCTATTTTCAGCAACTTTCAGCACTATGAACTCAGTTGTACTGTGGTTTCCTTTTTGAAAAATGTTGGTACAAGTGAAGTTTTAAAGAAACAGGCACACATAAATGCTTTCAGATGCTATTAGTACTATTTTTGTTCAGTGGACTTTATACACATTAAAAAATGGCTTATATCTATTATATCTGTTACTCAGGGGAAATTATCCATCAATCATTGAATAAAAGCTTCTCCTTCTAACAACATAATTTTGATGATACTAATGTAGTTTTTCAGAAATAAAATACATGGCATATAATCAGACTTCATTTTCTTCACTTGAATAATCCTTGTGTTTCCAAGGAAATATTATAGCACCACTCTGCCATTCCCAGTATATGACGATTTGAGCCCACATGACAAGTATTTTTCGAATATATTCATTTTACTGAATATTGACGAGTCATACCAAATACGCATGTCACACAGATGAAATTTTGAATTTAGTTACCTAATCAACTAGGCAGAATTTTTATGAAAGGAAATTTTGTAGGAGTTCTTACTTATTTCAGACATTAAATATACTGAGATTTCAAACTAAATACAATCTTAATAATAAATTTATTAATGTTTTAAAAATTATTTATATTTTCAAACCCATGGGTGTTTCTGTCTTTTTATGCTTGGTTATTCAAGGCCTGAACATGTGAGGGAGTGGTGAAAGGGGGAATGGACAAGATGTAGATAATACCCCTAGTTATTTCTTGCTACAATTACTAAGATACACAAAATCCCAAACCGGCAAATCTAGAAGAGGTGCACTGTTGAAGGGGCAGTTTTTATTACCCTGATACAATATTTTATTCTTTTATAAACTGATTTGGTTAATTTGTTCATATTGTATTGGTTTTGTTTGTCAAAAGAATGAACGAAGTAAAAGGTTGAGGTCTACTTAATAATACTCTTGGATTTTGTTTCTTCTTGTGGTATTATTACCTCCCTTTTCTTCTGAAATAAAAGCATATAGAAAAATACTTAGTACATGGCAACCAACTATAAATAATTTTTTTTTTTAAAGAGAAGTCACCATACTGAATATTATTGATAACTTTACCAATAAACCTAATTTTTACAAAGGATATATAGGTTGCAGAAGAAGAGTAGACATAGTTCCATAAAAGAGACTTTGGTCAGATAGAATTTATGCTGTGACTGAGGTTTAGAATCTCGGATTCATTTTTACTTTTGTTCTTCTCTTGTGTTTGGTAGTGTTCATTTTTATCGTGCTGCAACTATGCATTTCATTCGAACGTAACATACACAGCATATTAGACAAGTACCCAGTGAGGAAGAAATAGGTGGTCCTGAACACACATCTTTTCCATATGTAATGTACAGCAAAGAGAAACATCATTCAGAAATGCCCCAATTTTCCTGATGTGTTACAGCCACTATTGAGAAACTGCATAGAACTCTTTCTTTCATAATTTGATTAGGAAAACGGAAAGGGTGAAAATGGTGCATAGGAGAGGAGATGACAGTTCTACATTATTCACAAGAGAAGAATGTAGAGAGAAACAACACATCCCACACAAAGCAGGATTCACCTCTCACTGAGTTCTGGTTTCTTTTGAGAGAGAAAAAGATATGGTGATTCTTTAGCACAAGTTGTTGTAGGACATACAAAAACATTACTCAAGGAAGAAAGAAAAAATGAGAATTTATTAGAATCATAGATTTATATAAAGAGTTTAAAAAAAAAAGGCTTGAAAACATAGTAATATTCTACTTGATTAAATGAGCTTTTTAACAGATGAAAAATGAAAGTTCCTAGAGTTGCGTTTAGCCATGAGAAGCCATATTATTAATTAAGAATGTTTTGAAGCAGGAAAAAGATGAAAAACAATACTGGAGCTTAAAAGGATACAGCATATATTTACTTCTAGGTAAAAATGAAAACTAACGGTATAACGCAAAATATTCATTTAATGACAGATTGAAACATTTTTGAGATTTTGTTTTATCTACGATAATGGCTAAATTTCAAAATATCACATCATTTTTAGGTAAAGTTTTAAAACGCAAAAAATGCTGAAATTAAATACTTCAATATTTTAAATTTCCAACACAGCACTTATGCAAATAAGACAAAAGTACTGCTGCTTTCTAAATGTGCATGAAATTCTTATTGGTCACACATTTAATTTCCAGTGAAAGACCACCATCTTTCTAAAAGATTATAGAACATTATTATTTTCTTAGAAGCCATTGATTATTTTGCTATGGATTATAAAATTATTTTTTTTAGAGGATAAATTTTCCAAATCAATTTATTTTTCAATTATTCATTCAGAAATTAAAAATTTGTATTTTTATATCATGATCGCAGGAATCTCTCCTACCCAAATCATGAAGAATAATTGCACACACTTTCAGGGGCCAGGATATCACTTAAAATTTCATGAACAGTAATTGCTATCATTTGATAAATCACATCCTAGAATCCCTTTAATACATCCTATTTTTTCATTTATTATATACAATTTTCACACATTAGATTTTTACTCAGCTTAAGAAAACAGCTCTCAAAGCTATTAAATATTTCCATAGAATATATACTTTTCTTCAACAGATTTGTTCACTGTCTCGATAGTTACTGTGTGATGTTTTGCCAGAATGCAAGAAATACTGGAAGAAAATCATAAATGTGTCAAGATGATTTTTATTTCTTTTTTACATAGCACAATAACAAAAGGATTCTTCCCCGCTAGGCATTCCAAATGTAAACTATTTTTTCCAACAAAGTACAAATTTAATTTTCATTCCACAATACCCTGATAAAGATTTTACCTTTTCATAAACAACATAGCAATTTCAGAAATCTGCATTTGTTTTTTTTTTTTAATAACTTCACAAGTTCAAGCAATGTCTGCTTGGAAAGAGTAGGTAACCATGTCTAAATTCTCACTGGATATCTACAATGACAGTTAGACATACGCCTGTGCCTATATCTTGGCTTACATTAGCTGTATATTTTTAAACATTGCCTATCCATCTCTAACAGCATAGCAAAAGCCAGCCAAAGGCCAGTTCTGGAGCTCTGCTCAATTTTTGCTGTTCCTGAACTTCCTAGTTTGTAGTTCTCTTACAGACTGTCTTTCCATGAGGTGGGTTTTATCATCCTCTAATTTTGCTCTGCTTCATTTCAGTTTCTTTCTGCCTTTATCTGCTTTTCAGACTGCTCCAAAATACTTGTAGCATATGTCTTGCCCTGAATTGCAATTATTCCAGGACCTTTACAAGAGCATGGTCAGAAACATGGTCTCAGTTTGATATTTACTGGGAAGAACCATAATTTTTTAACACAGCCAGACCACCACTGAAGTTTAATTCAGATCATATTATACTCCTAGAAGGACATCTAGGACAAGGAAATGTCTTTATAAGAGGAAACTCTCTGGTTTAGTGCTACATCTTTTATTTTTTTTTCCCCACAAGGAGCATAAAGGAAAACATGCCAATGGTCCAAGTGCCTTGCTTTCATATGACTCTCTTTGTAGGACAAGGATTTTTACAAACAGAGAAAATGAAAGGAGAGAGATAATTTTGTGTCATCTCAGGGCATGACTACTCTTAAAATACCTCATACTGCAGTGGTCCTGTGGGCAGCCAAGCCAGGACATCCCTTCTTCATTATGCAGCCTGGATGGATTCTTTACTAAAAGAGCTTCTGGTACTGCTGCCAAGTGATGTAGCCTGGTCAGGTGTGTACCATCAGGCCAACTGTCTTCTAAAACAGGCCAGCTGCATCTAGCCTGTCTGTTGAGATGAGCCCCTGAATTGAGACTGAGATAAATCTCAAACTCTGCATAAGTATTGCCTGACAGAGGACCAGGCAGTCTGATGGGTGTCAAAGGTGAGTGGTTCAAGCTGCAGATCTTGAACCCGTGATCAGGGTGGTTCCGTAGCAGTCTTGGAGCATCTCTTTATCAGAAAATTCCTGGATCTTCTCATGTACAGTACCTGTAAGGCAACATCTTTGTTATGTGTTTAGTGTAAAAAAGGAAGGTAGGTAATATGTTGTGAGAGATTTTGCTTTCATTGGATTTGCTCAGTGGTCATTTAGTGTAGGAATTATGTAGGAATAATGTGATAATGCTCGGTGATTGCTCTTCATCTTTGCTTGTAAATATGTCACTGAAGCAGATGGAAAAATAAGCAAAACCAAGAAGCACATGGCTAAAAGAAAGTGCCACACTAAGCAAAATTTACTATGACTGTCTCAATGACTATAGTATCTCACACTGCCATGCAGGCACTGCTCCAAAATCATTTATATATATACATTCATGAATGTCAGTGACAAATTAAAGTCTAGATAAGAATTTCAAAGGCCAATGAGGTGCTTTAACTCTTGACTCATTGAAAGTGTGAGCAGCCCTTGCTAATTCATCTTGGCAGGAGGGAGATCATCTCTGTTTTTGGCTGGATTTTTAGGGACAAAATATGTTAAGATTGAGAGAGGTGCGTCCAAGTCATCTATTCCTTTCCTCTCACTCTGAATCTGTGAATGTTGAAACTGGGACAACTGCTGGTAATGCTGCAGCAAAGAGAAGCCAACTTCCAAGCATAGCTACTGTAACAGGCAGAGCAAGGGTGGTAGGAGGAGAACCTAGGGAGTTGCTGGAGAAAGATTATATTTGTAAACTATTACTGTGTTTATTTTTTACACTGCTGATGAGCTGAAAATGCCCCTAGAATCACATGAACCTGACCTTATCTTGTTTTCAAGTGCGTTCCCCAAATGCACCATTCTAGAACTCCGGTGTTATTCTGTAGAGGCAGCTCTGAACAAGTGGAAGGATGAGAAAACTCTTTCCACTCCTATTTGGTCTTGTATCACACTGGGATATAGAGGTGAAAAAGGAAAAGAAGGAGAAAGGAAAGAAGAAAAGCAGGCAAGAAATACTATAAATATTCCGTCCTATTTTTCCCCCTAAAATTTAAGCCTTCTTTAGTATTTATATTTTTCTCTCCATTCTGGTTAGACTAGTTTTCACTTATTTGGTTATCATACACTGTTCCTTAAAAGCATTAAGTTGCCTTTTAGTTTAATAAAGCTCTCTGTTGAAGCTGTTACTCCTACTGGCCTAATTACGGCAAAAGTCTTTTCAGAAAGAATACATTGAACTTCAATAACAGATGAAACAGTTTATATAGACTCTAAATTGGGACTATATTATTCTCAAACAGCAAATACAGGAAAGCTTATTTTAATCAATACGTTTTTCGACAGACAAATCACTGCTTTTTTTCTTCACATATCCAATCCATAAATTTCAGAAAGGCAAACTGCCACAAGACAACTTTGTGGAGGCAGTCCAGAAAATTACTTCAACAAGAAAGTTAAGCCCTGATATTTTGCACACCAAGATTAGCTATTAGTCACATCAATTTTATTTTGATCATCTCTGACAGAACACTTCAGTGGATGATTTTCATTTTTTTTTTAAATTACTAAAAATAATTTGAATATGAATAATGTATTCAGATAATGTGTGTCTGCATATATGCAAATACTTTAGAATTCCTGGGAAATTTGCCTGTACGCAGAGACACAGCGAGGTATCCCAAGATAAACCCTTTTCATTCAGTCAGATAAGTTGCTATCTCCAATATTCTGTCCCTGTTAATACTGAAATGCTTATTCCATGTGTTCCCATCTTATCTATATCTGGCTTCATAAATCAATTCTGATGAGATTTAGCAATGTCCTGGCCATAATATCAAAAGGAAGCGAAATCCAGTACTAGCCAAACACCAAAGCATTACCAGTTTTTTCCTGTGTTCACCTTCCTGTGTCTTCCCTTGACCAAATAAGATTCTAGTACTGCTTTTAGCTAATTTATCATTACATTTCTATAATACAAACTATAGAAAAATAGTTCTCTTAGCATCTCTAGCATAGATTCAAACTTTCATTTGAAAATTGGGTCTGATTTCGGGTGTGTCTGTAATTTCAATGGTTTTCAAGTGGAGCAATTCTCTAATATCTAACAGCACTAGCAGTCCAAGAGTTGGTAGATTATTATTACCTTCAAAACAATTTATTCTGGAAATGTGATGAATGACCTCCACTCTGCTAGGCATCAAAAGTTTCAGAAAGCTACTGGCACTGATCCTCACCATTTTTCAGAACTTTGGAAGCCGTGACTGATTGGTTCAAACTTGAAGAATAACCTAATTTCACTAGTGTATGTCAATTCTCCGCTAAGAGTGCCGCTGTACGCAGGACACTAGGCTGGCACAGGAGTCTTGCAGAAAGTATACTGGTAATCTCTGGTACATGTACGTCTGGATGGCTCGCTGTTACCTATGCCCTCTAAATTTAGAAATTCCATCTGAAATCCTGTATTCTCTCCGTGTATCTGTCCCAGGGCATAAAAATTTGTATTGCAGTTCTATGGAGATTCTGGACCCCGTTCATGTTTGTTGGCTACAAATTCAAGAAGTCCTATCACTCAATTAGTCTGTCATTCAAGGCTGCAAGCACTGAGGATCACAATGACTTCTGTCCTTTAAGGACAAGTTGTCAAGACAGAAGTTTCAGAAGACCTCCAGTTTACTAGCATAAAGAACCTGCTACATATAACACCACCTGCCATAGGCACCTGGAGGTTCATTTGGTTAATGTTTCAATAAAAAACAGAGAAAGGTGGGTCACAGAGAAAGGGTCGGTGCTATATTTTGTGTCACAATTTGTGCCCTGTCATTACAGATGTCGCCATCACATTGATATCTCAGTAGAATGTGGTAAAATGTTAGCTACTTTGAGTGCTCCATCTCTTGCCAATCTATCTGCTTCACAGAGCTTCCATATTTTCTCAGGGAATCCTGGTCAACACAGTATATATGTAAGGTCACACTGAATGGTCTAACAATAATTTTGGCACAAAGAAGATGTGATATATTACTTTCCTTTTAAGAATAACTGGATGCCAATCATTGATAAATGTGTATGCATTCATTGTGTGATCCTTATATAAAAGTAAACAATTACTCCTATAGATATTTGTAGAAAGAAAATTAAGAGATAATATTTAATCTAAAGAATAATTAGAATAAGGCAGATCAGACTTCACATTGTGCTTTATAAGATCCTCCACTGCAGCAATAATCCCAACTCCTTCTGCTAACCCTGTTTTATCACATCTGACTCTTCAGCCATGATACCATGAAAGAGCTGGAAAACTTGTATGATAGAAGATATTTGCACCAGTATATTAGGAAGGCATCTTCAGGAATGCCAGTGGATCAGATACACAGTAATGGGTGCTAAATTTTTATTTGAAGCTTTTTATTTTAGCTTAAACCTAGAGCTGCATTACGAATAAGAGCATATCTCCTTCCTTCAAAAAAGGATCTAATTCCAAACATGATATCCAGCATGATATCTTCATTTCAACCACTGGCTGCTGTGGCTGTGGATTGAAGCTCTGATTGAATTGGCATTATAAAGAGATTCTTTCCCATTTTCTTTCATGTGCTCCACAGCCGCGGATCACTTATTTTGGCTATTCTCACTGTCTCATGTTTTCAGACACATTCATTTATCACAAAGCAAGGCACTTTCCTGTTTGTGTTTCCACTTTACTCTAAAGGACACACAGAGAAACATTACAGGAATGCAGGGTTGCAGCAAATAAATTGTCTGCACTTAGTCTGCAATATGTCTTTACAGCCATTCAGCCTCATATGATTTCTTGTTGCAGAGATAGAGTTAAAAGGCTTCTTGTAAACAACCATTTAATACAGCATTTTCTGATGACGTGACTCTTTGATCTCTTTTTTCTGCTGAGAACTGTAATATATACTATGGAAATTTTATGTTCTTTGTAATGAAATGTCTTAAAGTCTCATTTAATAATACAGTTGTCTGTATTTCTCAAAGATACATCGTGTACAGTAATTTAACTGGAATCAGATTGCCATGCAACTCCCACAAATCTGAAAGTTTCATACTGAAGAAATTAAAAAATCAACAATTTCCAGAAGGATTAAAGGAAGTGTCACAATTTGAGGCATTGATGAGCTACACTAGACAAAGTGATAGTCGTCACTACATTTACTATGTTTGCTACTGGAATAAAACTGTGATAGGACAGAATCTTCTCAGTAGCATTCCTACTTTAACCACGTGTATAGTACATTGCATTCTCTCAAGAAAAAAAGTTAAATACATACTGTTCAAAGAAAAAAAAAACCCACCAAACCGCAAAGGATTTCTACTATATTGTAGCTGAATTCTTCCTTTAATTACTATATGAAGTGATCACCTTTGACAGCAGAAGTAGCCTTGTAATAGAAAGCAAACAAACTCAATACCTTACTCAATACTTCTCATTTATGCCACTGCAACCTGCAGGCGTGCTTTCTAAACTAAATAAATGATTTGTGATTTGAATGGAATGAATACCCAGGTTCAGTATGATATATATAGACAGCTAATGCTTTTTACTTCCATTTTTTTTTTATCTTACCATATTCTAACATATTTTTACTGTTCAGATGAAATTCAACTTTGAAAATAGAAGATTGCACTGAGATATAAATATTTGGAAAACTGCTTCTTGAAGAATTATTTAGAATACAGCAGAGTCTCTGATCTAACATAACTAAAACATGCTTTTTAAAGTAATTTTGGAAATTAATATTTTCCCTCCTAAAGTCTTTTAGGCTGCTGTTGTTTACTTTTTCTTTTTTGCTTAAACTACATGTGTTCAAAAACCATACACCATGTGCTTGGTAAGTTCTTTTTTCTCATAATGATTCTACCATAACCTAAAATTAAAAATTAACAGTGCAGAAAATTTTCAGGTGTCTTTAAGCTCCACAGTCTCAACAAATTGCAGTAGTTTTTTGTCTATTTTTCATATCATTCTTTTGCTAAGAAAGAAAGATTTCACTGTAACTGTCTATTTTTATATGGATGGCCTCATTCACAAGGCACCAAAGTTTCTGTTTTTCAGGCTGCTTTTGATTTGTTTCTATAAGTGCACAATTGAAAAAAAACCAATGATTTGAAAATCAAAATATTTGACATGAAGCACATTTTTTAAGATAAGCCAATACTTTTGTGTTGTAATACTATTTACACTGAGTTTATTTTTGTATAGTGTGGTCTTGGGTTTATATTTTTTTTACAGTTTGTCTTCAGAAATTATTATATCTAATGAGAAAACATCTTAAGGCATTGGCAGGGGAAGGCATCCCATCAGGCTTCAAATTGATTTTAAATACTTTTGTTTTCTTTTCCTTCTTTGAATATCCAAGGTAATATGCAGACCACCTAAGTTAGAAAAAGCAGTATCTAAGTATGAAGTTCCATAATCATCCATGCAAATACACTGTATTAAGTCAATGTGTTTTCTATACAGTTAATGAGAGAGGCAGAGACTGCTGCATAATGGCTAATAAATTCTCTGCACAATCAAAAGAACTCAGGAGTTCCTGTATGGAACTCAATAGATTATGGGTCCCTTTCAACTCAGATTAGGTAAAATTCCGAGCCCACTGATTAGGGGCATCAGTCTTCTGAAATTCAGATGAAAATCCATGCCTAACTTTACTGAGCTCCTGAGATGTCGGTGTTCAGTTCAGAAGCTCTAAGACAGGGTATCTACTGAGGAAGAGAATTGTGTCTTGCCCTAGACCAAGTGAACATAATGCAACAGCTCCTACATCCTAAGAAGGAGGTCTCAATCACATCTCCTGATGAGGTACATGATATTACATCTGTGTAGAGAAAAAGAAAAAAAATAAGTTGTGCTTGTGAGCATCAAAATAGAAAAGGGCTCAAAAGGAGAGTAGGCAGCACTTAGGGAGAAGGATCTTGAGTGGATTAGAATGCTGAAAATAAAAAGAAATTTTCCATGATACTTATGTCCATGAACCTATTTACTATAATGTAGATAATCATCTTCAACTGCTTTGCCCTCAGTAAAAGTAAAACCTGCTCATACCTTGCAGGATAACGTCTTAGCTGTCTAACTACAAATGCCTGAAGGGTTCCACTCCATAGACATCTTCAGTGTTTTATGAGTTGAGGTTTAAACTAAAACAATGAACACCCCCTACTGAACCTTTTCCTTTTTCATTCTTTTTGTTTTAGTACACAAAATTCAATTTAACATTGAAGAATATTGACATCAGGTTTTTGAGGGTTAATAATTTAAATACATGTAATTGTTTCTCTTGTCCATTTGGAGAAGCAAGGGTGAAGATGAGGTTAGACTCAAATGAGTTCAAAACCTGGATTTTTTTACCTCTGGAGAATGTATATAGAGGCTGGGAAATAGAAAAACAAATAAATGAGAAATCCCCATGATGCTGAGCAATTGCTTTTGTGAGGTCTAACCGTAAGTTCTGCTTCCAGCGGTTTGAATGGAAGTGTACTCCACAACCAGATGCACAGCATTTTCTGATGAAGACTGAACAACAGAATGTTATTGTCAACTCTACATCACTGCATTCCCTGGGGTATTTTATTCTTCTGTAGTTAAAAGCGGAATCAAAATATTGCCAAATTCTGACACTGTGTGAAATTCATCTTTTTCTGCACAAATAATTGAGCTGTGGAGTTGGAATGGCACTTCTTTAGCACATTTTATTTAGAAATAGAAGAAAGGGAAGCAATTCAAAATCATACCAAAGTAGTGTGAGATATGATGAATGTAAGTGAAATGAAAAAGCTGACTAGTAAGTTGATTTGTGACATTTCTAAAATTATAATTGTAAAAGTCAATAGAATTGATTGAAAAATTCTCTTTAAGATTTAAACTATTCATATAGAGAGAGTCAACATCACTGTATCACACAGATAAGTCTTCTACAACACCTTTTTTTCCCAGTGATTAAAATAGAAGCGGTATAGTAAGTTCCTGGAGTGTGTGGAAGAGAACTTAGTGACACAGCTGGTGAGGGAGCCAGCTAAGGAAGGCATCCCACTGCACCTGTTGCTTGTGCACAAAGAAAGACTGTTGAGTGATGTGATGGTTGGAGGTTGTTATGGGCACAAAATGACAGTTTTCAGTTCTCAGAGAACTAAGGAGGTGGGTCAGCAGAACTTTTACCTTCAGCTTCTAGAGGACACTTTGGTCTTTTTGGGGGACTGTTTGAGAAAGTCCCTTGGGGTGTAGTTCTGAAGGAAAAAGGGGTCCAGGAAGGTTGTACATTCTTCAGGATGGAAATCTTAAAGGCACAGGAGCAGGCCATCGCCATGTGGTGAAAGATGAGTCAGAGGGGAGGAAGATCAACCTGGTTGAACAGAGAACTAGCTTTCTCTTGAGCTCGAGGTAAAAAAAGGGAGAGTTTATAACCGTTGGGAAAAGAGGCAGGAATCTCAGGAGGACTACAAAGTTTTCATAAAGTTATGCAGAGAGAAAATTAGAAGAACTAAAGACAACTAAAACCCAGACTGGCAACTGCTGTAAAAGATGATAAAAGATCTTGCTATAAACACATTGGCAACAAAAGGAAGGCTAAGGAGAATCCCCATCCTTTACTGGCCATGGGAGAACATAGCAGCAATGAATGAGGAAAAGGCTGAGGTACTTTAATGTGTTCTTTGTCTCAGTCTGAATTGTTCTCAGGGTGCAATCATTTAGCTGGACGGAATCCAGGGACAGGGAGCAGAATGAAGCCTCCATAAACCAAGGGAAAATGGTCATTGACTTGTACACCACTTAGACACATCTATGGGTCAGATGAGATCCACCCAAAGGAACTGAGGGAGCTGGCAGAAAGCTTCACTCAACCACTTTCCATGATTTACCAGCAGTCCTGTCTCACTGGGGAGGTCCCAGTTGACTGGAGGCTGGCCAATGTGATGTACATCTACAAGGGCTGAAAGGAGGATCCAGGGAACCACAGGCCTGTCAGCCTAGCCTCAGGATGAGGAAAGGTCATGGACCAAATTATCCTGAGTGCCATTATGGACACTTGCAGGACAACAAATGGATCCAGCCCAGCAGATCCTGCTTGACCAACCTGATCTCCTTCTTTAACAAGTGACCCACTTAGTGGATGAGGTGAGGGCTGTGGATGTTGCCTAGCTGAAATTTAGTCAAGCCTTTGACACTGTCTCCCACAGCATTCTGGAGAAAATGGTGTCTCACAGCTTGGATGGGTGCATGGTTCATTGGGTAAAAAAACTGTCTGAATGGCCAAAACCAGAGAGTGGTGGTGCAGGGAGTTGCATCCAGCTGGTGGCCACTCACCAGTGGTTTTAACCAGGGCTTTGTTTTCAGGCCAGTCCTGTTTAATCTCTTTACCTGTGACCTGGCAAGAGGATCAAGTGCACCCTCAGTCAGTTTGCAGATGACGCCAAGCTGAGCAGGAGTGTGGATCTGCTGGAGGGCAGGAAGGCTCTGCAGAGGGGTCTGCCAAGGCCAGTGGTATGAAGTTAAACATGGCAAATTGTCAGGTCCCGCCCTTGGGTCACAACAACCCTATGCAGCCCTACAGGCTGGGAGAAGAAAGCTGGGAAGCTGCCCAGTGGAAAAGGATTTGGGAGTGCTGGTCAATAGCAGCTGAACATGAGCCAGCATGTGTCCAGGTGGCCAAGAAGGCCAGTGGCATCCTGGTCTGTGTCAGTAGTAGCATGGCCATCAGGACCATGGCAGGGTTCGTACCGCTGTACTCAGCACTGGTGAGGCTGCACTTCAAGTGCTGTGTTCAGTTTTGGGGCCCTCACTACAAAAAAGATGCTGGTACTGAGGTGTATCCAGGGAAAGCCAGCAAAGATGGTGAAAGGTCTGGAGCAGAAGTCCTATAAGAAGCAGCTTAGGGAACTTGGGTGTTCAGTCTGGAGAAAAGGAGGTTTAAGGGGACCCTATCATACCCCACAACTACCTGAAAGGAGGTTTTAGTCAGATGGTGTTGCGGTGGCTAAGTCCACATTACACCCCCCATGTTACTACAAAGTGGTCTCTCCCCACACCACTGTGCTAGAAAGTTCTCCCTTTACCGAGACCCCAGTGGCCCCTGGTCCTCTCCCCCCTCCCCTCCCTTCTCCCACTGGCCCCTGTTATGTCACTCAGCCTTGCCTCTACCCCCTAGCCCTCAGACTGTTGGTTTCAGATGCTCTGCCTGCCCCTGGGACCCTTTGGGATAAAAGCACGCGCGGGCTTTTGTACTTTGTTCTTTGCCTCTGTCCCCTCGGAGTGCGTTGGTACCAATAAACACCTCGGACCTGCACACAAAGCATCCCTCTCGCCTTTTCGTCTCCGGTTCGCACATAGACTGTGTGTGTGAGTGGCTGCTCGCGATGACCTGCAAGGGTGAGATTGTATGCACACGTGGGTGCTGGCAGAGTGCCGCCCAAGTGTTCCCACGAGGGACCTGTGGAAAAAACGCAGCATTTATCCACTGACGCCCTCACTGCGATAAGGTAGGGGTTGAACTATTCTCCCAAGTAATAAACGATGAGAGGACATGGTCTCAAGTTGCTACAGGGAAGATTTAGACTGAATATTAGGAAAAATTTCTTCCCTGAAAAGTTTGTCAAGCATTGGAACAGACTTCCCAGGAAAGTGGAAGAATCCTCATCCCTAGAGGCACTTAAAAGGTGAGTAGATATGGGCTTATGGACATGGTTTAGTAGTGAACTTGGGAGTGCTGGGTTAAGGGTTGGACTTGATCTTAAATGTCTTTTCCAACTTAAACACCCACTTTGATGTTTCTAACCCTTTTGGTTCCCTCTTCTCCAGTGTCTTAGGGTGACTTTATGCTGTTGTATCCCCTATCGCCACTCTATGCCCAGATATGAATCCTGTGCCTTTCTGTGCCTTTAAAACTGGGTGCAAGAGAAAGAAAAAAAAAGCCAGACAAACTTTTCCAAAGCAGTTTTTGTGTTCAAGGACAGAGATAGCTGCTGTGGCAAGAAGAGCGGAGGAAGTACTTTTCTTGCTTTTCAGCCAGCTTTAAGCTCTGTTTCTCTGGAGGGAGATGGAGAGTTAAACCTTTTTTTCTGGGACTTCAGCTTTTACCTTCGTCGCTTCTGGACTGTTTCAACAACATCAGAGTACATTGGGGGGAACTTTCCACCGAGGCCCAGAGGGGGCCTACAACGATCCAGCTCCGAGGAGAAGGAGAGAGACCACAGCCACAGAAGGACTCTAAAATCTTCCCAGGTTTCTCTCCACAGCGAGAGGTTTTATTATTTAGCATTATCTTCTTTTCCTGTGTGTTTGTCAAATATTTTTTTTCCCTTTCACTTTCCTCTGGGGAATATTTCTTTCCTGAACCTGGTGGGGGGAGGGGTGGCTGTAACCTGCCTTCTAAGAGAGGACGTTCGAATTCAGAGGTTCCTCTGAATTTTTTCTCAAACCAGGACATCCAGCCAAGAGAATGAGAAGATGTCATGTGATCCTTAAAATGTTTATATTTTTATCATAAATTTATAGCATCCTGTAATGCCTTTGTACAATAATCTGATTTTTATTGTTGTTTTATACGTCACGATATATTTCTTACTAACATGGAATTCATCCCTCCTTACGTTCTGATTGAGGTATTTGGCATGCTTCCTGTCCATCAGGGTGTGAGGATCAAGTTTTGATTAGAATTACATGAACACAAGAATTTTGACTGAGGAAATAATGCATATGAAAATTTACTGAGTTGTGATTTAAGAGCTGCTAGGTCAGTTCTTAAATCAGCTCCCTGACCTAAGTATGATTAAAACACTTGGGAAATTACAGGTGCTGTTTCTGCCATTAGGGAGAAGTAAGACTGTAAGCTTTAGCAGACTGAATTTGCCCCTTTGAATTTTCTCTCAGGCAATTTTTCTGAGGTAAAATTTAATGTATAAACTGAGTTTTAAAGATTATGTAAGAAGGACCCAACCTGGATTTATTGGTTACATGGAAGGAAGCCTTTAGACCCTGTAGGGGATCCAGTGTTGCCTGTGGTGTTGGGGTGAGGGCGGGATGAAAGCAGCTGATTAGCCTTAGTAAACTTTTGGCCTGCCATTTCTGTGTGTGTGAATGAGGCTTGAAGAATGTTATTTGCATGTCATTGCTCCTGAAGGAAACACCAAAGTGTTAATTTTACTTCCTTGAAATTCAGATTGCTAATATTACCTTTTTTTGTGTGCTGTAATTGTTCGATAAAAAAATAGAAAATACAACAAATAGTTCATCTGTAGATTTCTCTGTGTGCTTGGTGGTTGGAGAAAAAAAATGAAACACTATTAAACCATGACTTTTGTGCAATATGGCCTATTTCCTGTGAATAATTGACAGAAATATAGTAAAGTGTTAGTGGTAAATTTGAAGTGGCATGCACAGTATGTGTTTAGAATGTTTATACAGTCTCCGATTGATTCTCAGGGAGCTCAGACTAATTGGAAATAAGGTTTATGTGCAGCAAAGCAGTGAACCAGTGATATGGTGATACTGCAGAAATGATTCCTGCCTCTGGCAATATTTTTATATATATCCGCAAAGCTCAGGCATACTTTATAATTCTGAATTACTTAAATAATAGAAATACATAATTTTGTAAATATATCTAGGTTTACAGTATTTAAAATACTCAGCCCTCCTATCAGAGAGAGAAGGATGGATTAGCACTTTGCCCTTTCTCCATTCAGTACTGCTAGAAGGAACTGTAAAACTTGTTATCACAAGCTGAGCTAATGATAGGTGGGATTTGCATGCAGGGATATTGAATTCTGGTTATTCATCCCCATCTTTTTCAGGGACAGGAAGTGATCAATGGATAACAGCTCATTTTGCAGGGGTAAACATGTTCAGAACTATTCAAACTAGTAATAACTTTGGGTTATTATTCAACAGCTTTCAAACAGTAAAACTGTCCTGGCTTGTAAATTGACCGTAGTGGAATAGACTGTGGCTGTGATGGCCAGGACTTGGGATACTAAGACCTTTGTTAGGGATGTGCACTGGTTAACCCAAGCTAGCAACCAAGCACCACAGAGTTCTGTGCTACCTCCTTTTTTCCCTAATAGGATGAGGGAGACAATCGAAAGGTAAAATTAAGAAAACTTACTTTTGTTGAGATGACAGTGACTTAATAACTAAAATGTAGTAATAATAATAATGATGATGATGATGAAAATTGCAAAAAAAAAGAGAAGTAAAACACAAGAAAAACAAGTGAGGCAAGTGAAAACAATTTATTACCACCATCGGTCTGATGCCCAGCCAGTTCCCAAGCCATGGCCCCAAGGCCAGCTTTCTGCCTAGTTTATATGCTGAGCATGATGCATACGACATCAGATACCCCTTTTGTCAGGTGGGGTCTGCTGTTCTGTCTCTGTCCCCTCCCAGTTCTTGTGCAACCTGAACCTGCTTGCTGGCAGGGCATGAGAAGCTGAAAAGTCCCTGACCTAGCGTAAGCACTGCTCAGCAACAACTGAAATATCAGTGTGTTATCACCATTATTCTCATCCTAAATCCAAGACACACCACTGTACTGACTACTCGGAAGAATATTAACTCTCTCCCAGCCAAACCAGGAGAGTACGTTAGGGCCAGGGACGTTGGTACTGGTAGGAAACCCATAGCCTAATTACAGTAATTACTTCAGGATCAAAATATTAAGGGTAGAGCTATAAAAGGCACCTGGAAGAGTTTGTTTTAATGAAAGAAGTCCTTAAAAAGCTGCATTTTTTCTTGTTAATTTTCTTTTTTAAGTCTCCTCTCCTCTCCTCTCCTCTCCACTCCTCTCCTCTCCTTTCTCTTTTCTCTTTTCTCTTTTCTCTTTTCTC
>VZRQ01002661.1:618726-720174 GCA_013397975.1 Machaerirhynchus nigripectus | reverse complement strand
TCTCCTCTCCTCTCCTCTCCTCAAAATCTCCTCAAAAATCTGATTTTTAAACCTATATACGCATAGTTTGACATTTCATTATCTTAGTAAAGCAATTGATATTTAGTACAGAGATGAAACAAAATCAGCTCTGACCACATTGATCCATTCTTCTCCAGTGTTTTTAGTTTTAATAAAATTTTAAGCTATCTCAACTGGGCTCAGCATTTTGTATTTTGATACAAATTAAGGTCTTGGTCTCTGTTCTGGGTTTATGATTCAAATATGAAAACAAAATATGAAATCAGTTGCTGAATTAAGGGGATTGGGACAAGGATTTAATAATATGCATCCTTTCGGGGGAAAAAATGGAAAATAAGAAGCCTTGAAAAGACTTTGACGGTGCTGGTCTGTTTTTTGTATTTTCAAATAGAGCTTCCCGAGGAAAGGCATAGAAATTTATTTTATGTGACACAAACAGAGATTCTCTTTTTCCCTTGATGCATCTAGAGCTATAACAGTAAATGAAAGACATATAATTTTTTGTCTAACTGCTGAAATTCAAAATGAATGATTTTTTTTTTACTTTATAGTTATTGATTTCATCAGAAATACAAGTTTGAATGAAAGTATTAGTTTTGCTGAATGTGGAGAATTGTTCTAAGCAGAAAATGCTCACTTTTTAACTTTAACTGTGTTAATAAAATGTAAAAAATATTTCTCTCATTTAGAAATAAAGTTGTGCAGAAGGAGAGGTGGCCTTCAACTGAAAACCAGTTAGTCTTACAGTACTAATTGTAAGATGGTGCTTCCACTACCACCATCAAAACAATACAAGAGTGCTTTTGCTCTCTGAAGCTACCTATTTCTCCTTACGCTCCATAGAGGATCTAGGTGATTTGGGGAAGACATCTAACTCTTAGATAGCTCAGAGGGACAGGATGAATGCCTGTTTGGCTGTCTAGGCTGTTGCTGAGAATGTATTGGATCTGTTTCTTTAAATATTAATCAATTATCAAAATGGCTTCCTGTGGGAGATATTAATTTGCTTCTTTCTGGACATATACAATTAATTTGGAAAAACTTTTAGTAGAAGCTTGTTTCTGGAGTATGCTCTGACCAAAAGCAGAAAAGTAAATTTATTTGTCTACAATCCTGGATATAAAAAGGGAAGGAAGACAGATTGTGTACAAGCTGCCCAAGAATCTAAATTATTACCTGGCTCACCAACATCTGCCTACACTGCCTCCTATACAACAAGTCTTGCTGTTTAATTTCAGTTTCTCAGGTTTCCAAAGAAAGCTGGCCCTGGCCATGGACCACACTAAGGGAAGCCAAGTAGAAAATTTTGAAAAGACAGATGTAGTTAAAATCAGGTTTGCAAAAAGTAAATGCTAAGGTAACCTAAACTAGGTATGCCAGTAGCTCTTCACCTGATGTATGTGTGTGGATATGGTAGATGAACTCTAAGAGAGAGAGAGACAGACAGATGGGTAATTTCCTTATCCATCATGCAAATATAATAAATTGATCAGCTTTCTTTCAAAATCCATACATGATGACGTGATCTGAGAAAGTACGTTAGACTTCACCAAGAAAATTAATGACTGAGAGTGGTTGTAGTGAAGAAATGAAGATCAGTAACACATTTCTGAGGAATCTGAGATAGTTGTTGAGAGGATTTCTCAGTTATGAAATGCAAAGGAAAATAAGAAAAAAAGTTGCAGTCTATTTCCATAATGGTCTTGATAGAATGACTTCCTTTTTATGTACGCAATGACCTGAGACAAGTAGTCATGCTTTCTGCTCACTAGTGATTATAGCTGCGCAGTGTAAATATCTGATCATAGTGTTATTTCATACTAATGCTTTATGGATTGTCTCATGCGATTAGTACTCAGAAAGCTCATTACCTGCTTGATACCATTTTCTGCAGCTCTTCTGACATCAAATCTGTAGTGAACTGTAAACAGAGTAACAGTAGTGATTTTGCTTTTTTACGCAACCCGTGTATTTTTCTCATTCCTGATTTCTCAGCTGGCAAAAGAATTGAATTCTACAACAATGTAGAGGTAATTTTATCACATAATTGACTGCCAACTTCTCTATTAACCTGATAAAAACACTGCCATGCTGAAATGCAGTTCAAATGAACCTTTGCAGATTTGACTTTTCTATGAAACACCCACGTTTTCTACAGGTTCTACTATATCAAACTACTTGTTAAAAGTATAACAATCTTAACCCTGCATAACAGTCAGCTGTTGTTTGTATAGGATTAAATAAAACAAATTTCAAAGTTGTTAGGTAGAGTAAGGGAAGTCCTGACTTCAAACCCTGATTAATTACAAAATTAGGATAATTACAGGATGAATTAGAGTAATTGTAGTATTCCAATTCTTTCCTCCACTGCTCCTTTTCTTTTGTTTTGTTTTTCTTTCTCTTTTATCCCTTGGGAGACTTAAAACATATTCTTGAGTGTATTATCAGTACAGCTCCAGGTGAAACATGCAAGTAGAAAATATTTAATTAGAAACATTTCTACCAAAAGTTTAGTTTTTGTAGTAACTTGAGCAAATACCCAGGTGAGACTTCCTCCATATTCTTCAATAGCCATGATGTAATCTGTTCATCTTCTTGGAATAGATTTTGGGAAGTGAAATTTCAGGAATGAGATTTTAAGGTGATGAAGGCATTATTTCTCAATATTTGAGGATCTGTTTCAGAGGCTAAGTGCCAAGATAAAAATGTTAATTCTAGACTTAATTAAATTACTTTGCCCTCATGGTGCATATGAGAAGGTGGGTATCTTCTTTTTTTTTTCTGGAGACACTTAGAATGTGTGTTCATCATACAAAGATACATGCTAGCTACCAGGTCAGCATGCTCTTCCATATAGAAACAGGCTAAAAGGGAGATCTAAGATCAGTTCTGAAAGCAGTACAATGCTTTGTGCTTGGGTCATAAACTCTTGCCTATTAAAAGTGTAGCTAAGGCCCTTTATATATCATACAATACAGCTCAAACCCTATTACTGTATGTTGACATGAACGTGGATCAAACATCTTTCTATGCCTCAAGTGGCTCAAATGTTCTTTTCTGCCCAGTTGACAGGCATCTGTTGTGTCTTAGGCTGGGATAGAGTTAATTTTTTCTCAGTAGCTGGTACAGTGCTCTGTTTTGGATTCAGTATGAGGCATAATATTGATGACACACTGATGTTTTGGTTGGTGCTAAGTAGTGTTTATCCTGAGTCAAAACACTTTTTGCACTCATGTTCTGCCAGGCATAAGGTAAAAGAAAAAAAAAAAAAAAAAAAAGACCAAAAAAAACCCTCTGGGAGAGACCACAGGGAGGACAGATGACCCAAACTGGCTAAAGGGATATTCCACACCATGGAACACCATGTCCATGATACAAACTGCGGAGTTACCAGGAAGGGTAACAGATAAGGGTTCAAGGATGAGGTCTGTTATTGGACAGCAGGTGGTGATCATTTGTACCCTGCACCACTTGCTGATTTGTTTGGTTTTTTTTCTTTTTATTATCTATTTTTTTTAATTGTTAACTATTAGTATTATTATTAAATTTTACTTTGTTTCAATTATTAAACTGTTCATATCTCAACCTACAGGTTTTAACTTTTGATTCTCCTCCCCATTCCACAGGGGAGGTTGGAGAGAGGGATGGTGACTGAGGGGCTACATGGTGCTTAGTTGCCAGCTGAGCTTATACCACAACAGCTTCAAAGTCATAAATCAGCTTTTGGTTGTCTTTAAATGAACGGCTATTTCTAAAAAGACACCCAGCAGAGAAGATTTCCCCCCCAATACACACAGAGCAGTTGGAGAGTTGGAGGGGGCATGACAAGCAACTGCAGAGATCTGAGCTCAACCAGCAGCTGCACGATCCTTATTTGGACAAACTAGCTTCCAGAATTTGTTTGTCCCTGTTTTTCATTGTTTCGGGCTAAGGGTAGTAACATTAGGCTGCAGGAGCTCTCCTCACCATATTGCCTTTGTTTCCTGGATATCTTGTGACACAGGTGCTACTTTTGGGAAGCCTTTTATTTTCCCAGTGATGAGTACCTTTTTGTGAGTAAAATACCTTCTCTTTTGTATACTCTTGCTATTAATACTGCTGTTATTACTGTGCTTATAGTAAATTATTTCAATTCATAATCTCTCATTTATTGTCTCTTACTTACCAAAAGGAGTGAGTGGAGTGGTTTATTTGGAGTTTAATTTCCCTGTTGGTGTTAAATCCAGCATAAAAAGGTAGAAAAATTCACCTGTGGTTCTTGAGAATGGTCTTTTGCCTGTTTTGCCTGTTTTTAGGTTAGTTATGTTTGGGTGTCTTTCGGCAGAGAATAATTGACTCTACAAGAGGAATAGACATAAACAAAATATATAGAATAGTTATTCACTCTCTAGCACCCACAAAATATACATAATAATTACAAGATATTAGACTAAGCACTTGTGTGCTCACCACTTCAATACAAAAAGGCACCCAAAGAGCTGTCAGCCCTGTGGCTTTCACAAGGAATTCACAGTGCCAGAGGACTACCTCAGGCCTCTGACTGTAGCTCCATCAATGGCATCCTGGCTGGGATCTCATCACCTTTGCCTTCCCTGTCTTAGCCTGTTAGGTCTCATGCCTTTCCATACTGATAGTTTCCCTTCTGAATCCTTGAGCAACTGACGATCTCACTTAGGCACTCTCATCTCTAATTCTGTCCTTTCTCATCTCGGTACAGCCTTTCTCATAGCTTCCTCAGCACTGTGAGCACATTTTTTCGTCAGTCCAGACCAGGGCTGCTCTCAGTCCCTTGCTACATGGGTAGCTAAATCCCTAGGAAAGGGGAGCTTGGAGGACTAGTAACAGATGATTGCTTTGAGAAAGTGGTTAGTAAAATGGGAATGTTGTCCTTATGCAGTCTTTGACTTACTTTTCATGGGAAAACAGGTTAATTATGGATGTCTGTTCTCAGGAGATGATTCCTAGTTTCACATTTGGAGTAGACAGAAACTTACGACTGGTTCAATAGGACTTGTAGTCCCAGTACAGTCGACTCAGCTTGGAGAGGGTGTTGCATCCCTCTGATCTTGTGTTATATTTTTCCTCTTGGCAGAATCTGTGCTCAGAGAAGAATTTTTTGATTGCTCTTCAGAGATGCATGGCTTTCCCTCTGGATTACTGAAGAAATTTAGATACTTAATTCCAGATCTTTTTTCAAAGGCTGAAGAGTTACAGCATGATGCCATACAAGAGTGGTTCTCTCAATTTCATATTGGACTTATTCCTGTTTCCTTCAGAGAGTATCACAAGCCTCAGAACTCCCATGCGAGTTGACAGAGAGAGTCAGAGTGAAAAGTCATACAGATTTCCAATGAAATACGTTGTGGCATTGAAGGTAGGCAGAAGCATTTCAACAAAGTTACACTAAAACTAAAACTATCACTCTCTCTCTTTTTGGTTTCAGCCATTTAAGAAAACTGTTGTGGAGCGAAACAAACAAAAAAAAAAATCACAAAAAACCCCACACCTTAATAAAAATGCGTCAACCGGGGTTTTGCAGCTCCTTTCCAATTCAGTAAACTGTATAAAATGTGAGTAGAAAGTCAGCATTTCTAATAACTACATGCAATTCCTTTAACTGCTGTTGCAACCCTCGTGACACTAATTCTTGCTAGCCTGTTCTTGGCAATACATTACTGAATCAGGCTGCAGTGTGAGATATCCAGGGCTGGAAACAGGGCCCAGGCACACAGATAACAGGCCGGCTGCTCTAGAATGGCCGCATTTTATTTTGAAAGTTGTGTTACAGTTTGTCTGTGTGGATTGAGAGTGTGTAGTATATTAATTTTCTAAACTTTCTTCATCCCCCCAACACTAAATAGGCACACAATTTTAAAATTTTACTTGAACAGAGAGAAAAGAATTGCCAAGATTTTTTTTTCTTTCATCTTTTTTTTAAGAAGATTGATGTAAATGACAGCTTCTACTTTTTGAAGAAATAAAGATTAGAAATAAGTAAAAAGAGATAACATGATCAGATAATGACATGAAAATAATATAGTAATGGATTTAAGCAATTTGAGTTTTAATATATGTAGATAATTCCAAAATAAATTGCTTTAAAATATTTTTGTCATATAAATTGTTATATAGTTTCCTTGCGAGATTTCACTAAAAAATGAGGTCTTAATGCCTTTTAAGGAATGCATTTTTCATAGTTCAATATTAGTGAATTTCTACCATGTGTTAATTTAATCTTTTATGATCAGTAAGATGCACTGAACTGTGGACTTTAGGTCTGAGAACCTACAGATAATGAATCAGTTAATTTAATAATAATGCCCATAAGTTTGATGAATGATGATAAAATATGTAATTAGCAAAATGATGCTTTAAATTTTTCAAGCTTTCTGAAAAGTCATACTACTTTCCAAGCAGGTTCATAAGAAATAAACAAACTTACAAGATTTTAGATAATTCAGACCCAGTGTTTTGCACTGTCTTTTTTGAAAATCTTTCATATTTTGTTCTCAGAAGTAGCCTCTTAAGCAATTAGTTACTTTTAATGTCTTCATTTTCATTTAAATGCTCAACAATCAAGATAATTGAATTAATTCGGCTTTGTCATATTATGCTAATGACAATTCTGCCACTTATCACTAGCATCCTGCAGGCACAATGTTATCAGAGAAATATGACTGGTCCATTTTATCACTTTAACCAAAGACTTTAATGGATATAAACAAGGAGGAACTGTCATCTTCCTAATACAAATTTATGCAATTTCTAAAGAAGAATTGTCTCTTAAGTACTGGTATGTTTGTTCTTCAATTCAGTTGTTGAGTTCCTACACAATACATATAAAGACTGACTTTGAACAATTAATTTTGTTCATAGAAATTTGTGGGGCAGATCTGTCTTAGTTCTATTTCACATAAATAGAATAGTTGCATACAGAATCTAATTCAGTTCAAGCACAATTTACCTGACAGTGCAGTGACCATTTTCCCCCCCTGTATTTCTTAAGTGCTAATGATAAAAGAAGCTGAAGTACATTTTTATGAGGGAAATATCCTGGTCAGCTAAAGGGAAGTGGCATCTTCTCTGCAGATCTTCAGTACAACTGTATACCTCATGTAACTCAGTCTTGGAAACCAGGATGTACTGATTGTCCTAAGGAGGATGCAACAGCTGCTCTTCAGAAAATTTTACTGCTTGTCTGGAGATCAGAGGAGAAAAAAAAAAGTCATTTATCCATTTAGACTGATATCCTTATTAGCAGCATAATGATACCGCAGACATTTAGCAGCTTTTACTTTGTGTTCAACTTTTGGTTAAAGCCGAGTCCATAAATCACAGTGGGCTGTTTCTGATGCTTTTCCCTGTAGTTTCCATTCATTAGGGTTATCAGCATCTTATCTCATCAACTTCTGTGATTACTTCATTTGGATTTTTCAGTGCCATCCGTTCTTATGGCATGATTGGCTTTATCAAGAAAGCAGGAGAAAAATTCTAAAATTATTCAAAAATTCTTTAAAATTATTTCTGTTTTGGAAATCCTGGATAGAAACTCCTGTTTGCCACAGGTTCTGTCATAAATACAAAGTGTTTGGAGAATGCTAGGCTTGCTGCATGTGTGCAGATCCCCAGTATCACACGTGTACAGCATACTGATGTTTCCCAGAAGCAGCAAGCTCACTATGCCTGTGCTGCAAACTTAATCTTTACATGCATAGTGAATATGTCTGGAAATTTTGGACATCCCAGCTGGGGGCACAAACTTCTCCAGTTCCCAGACAGAGAAAATTTCTTAACCGAAAAGGGAGGACACATCTGAGGAAATCCAGATGTACTCTGGCTCTAGTTAAGATTGAAATGAAAACTGAAAATACCCCAAACTACCAGGGTCAGTGTTTAGCTACTTTTTCCTTCTTTGGGAAAAGATAGAAAACTCACGATATTTAAAAAAATATTATTTTAAATTCTCTTCCATACTATTTCCCTTTTTCTAACAAAAATTTTCTGAGTGGTCTTACATTTCTCTGTTCCTGCTATTTCCCAGCTACACTGTTCTCTTATTCCAGGTCTTTTAAGAGTGCTTATCAAATGCCTTTTTCGTAGTATTTCTGACGTTATTTCAATTTGTTCTTATTAAATTGTTTTTTAAATGACTTGTTAAAATAATTCTTTTTTGCATTATTTCGCTTAATATTTTTACTCATTTCTTGGTTTGTTACTTTCAAACAAGTGTAAGGGAGGATTTTAGATGATTTCAGAATGATTAGTTAATCTAGCCTACCTTTAAGTATAGTGTAACTGTTGATTTGTCATAGTCTGAACTCACTGATGCATTTGAAGAAACTCTCATTAACTTCAGTGGAACAGGTCCTGAGGGAGACAACTTGGAAAGATGCCCTTGTCTGCTGATTGTCAACAGAGAGATTTTGTGAGTTAAGTGGAGATTGGCAGCTGTCTTGGTCATAGCAACCACAAAGAAATAGAGTTTATAATCTCTGTTGACAGAAGGAAAAGTGCCAGCAAAACCTCAGCTGTAGATATGAGGAGAGGTGACTTCAGGCTGCTCAGGGAATTAGGAAGCAAGGTCCCCTGGGAAAATGTTTTTGCAGGTGCAAGGGTCCATCAGTGCTGGTCACTTTTTAAACATCATTTCCTAAGGGCACAGGACCAGGCACAGGATTCCCAAATGTCAGAAATGAAGCAGCTGAGGCAGAAGGATGTCTTGGCTAAACAGGAATCTTCTCTTGGGAACAAGGCAAAAAGGGGAAGTGCATGGCCAGTGTAAGCAAGGTTGGGTGACATGGAAAGAATACAGAGATGCTGCTTGCCACTGCAACGAAAAATTCTTGCAGTCACAGCTCAATAGAAGTTGAAGCTGGCCACCTGTACTCTGTGGGGGACAATAAAAAGAGTTCTTTTCAAATATATTTATGTCAATAGGCAGAGTAAAAATAATGTAGGCCCATTACAGGATGAGGTTGGTCAACTCACAACCAGGGACATGGGCAAGGGAAAGGTACTTAATGAATTCATTGACTGCATCTTCAACATGGATGACAGATCAAGGGGGTCTCCGTGCCCTAACCTGGAGGACCACGACTGTGAGAATGATCAACTCCCAGTTGACCTTGAACTTGTTATGGACCTGCTGCTCCAGCTGGATTGTACAAATCTATGGCACCCCCCACTTTATATAGTGAGCATGATGTCATACGCTCTGGAATATCCCTTTGGTCAGTATGTCGCAGCTGTGCCTCCTGCCAACCTCCCATTCACCCCCACCCCTCTTGCCAGCAAGGCAGTAGTAAAAGCAGAAAATGCTTTTGCTCTGTGTAAGCCCTGCTCAGCAATAACAAAAACATCTCTATATTATCAACCCTGTGTTCAGCACAAATCCAAAATACAGTCCTCTATCAGCCAATGTGAAAAAAGTAAATCTATCCCACCCAAGACCAGCACATATAGTTTAAAAACAGAAACACAAAATTCAAATTCCTTAGTCCTTTAAGAGAATTAAGGGAGAAAATCTGAATTTGATATATATGCAACAGTGAATATATATATACACACTATATATACTCCATGTATTTTCTTAGAAAATTACATTATTCATTTTACTCATATTCCTGAGAGGGTGGTAAGGTACTGGAAGATGCTGCCCAGAGAAAAGTTGTGGATGCCTCATCCCTGGAACTGTTAAAGGACAACTTGAATGGAGCTCTGAGTAACCTGGTCTAGTGAAAGATGTCCCTGCCCACAGCAGGGGGCTTTGAACTAGATGACCTGGTAAGGTCCCTTTCCATCCAGGCCATTCTACCATTCTATAGCTATCATGTCTCTTGCCAGCAACAAATATTTTCATATTCCTGACTTTGGACATCTTGATACCAAGAATAAGTTTCCATCATTTAAATATCCATTTAATTGTATTATCTTTTACTTTTCTATCTTAACATCTGCAATACTTATACAGATTTTTCTGTATAGTATTATAAAAAGATTTGTGTTAGAAAATGTTAGACATATCAATTGAAGTCTTTCTTGTATAAATCTCTTAACTGAGTCTATATCTTTCTATTCATATACAATATCTAAAGTCTACAGGGACATCTTAGTACATATTATGCAGATGAGTCTGTTATTTATGGAAGGGGATCACTTATTCCCCAGGTGGTTGTAAAACTGCAATCTCAGTTTGACAAGAGACAAATTGGTTTAGAGAAAACAAATTATTCTGAAGTCTTTAGAAACCTAAGCAGTGTTGGAGTGTGGTAACATGGTAGGTTATATAAGAGTTGTATAAATAGGAGACGATGATTTAATCATTCAAGACCCATGCACTGAGTTCAGCCCCAAACTTGGTGGCCTCTGAAGAACTCACTGAAATTTGTCCTGTCCTTCCAAAACTCGATGGACACAGCACTCTAGGTGTGATCTATCACTGCCTTGAAACTGTGCGACAGGACTCACTACCGGCTGATGTCCAGTTTTGTACTCTAGCAAGAGCACCAGCCTCTTTCCCCAGAGCTTCTCCTCAGTCTGTTCATCCCTCTCTGTAATACTGCAAGAGGTTATTCCTTCTTGGGTGCAAACTTTGCATGTTTTATTGAGTAAGAAGTGTATGACAGTTATATTAGAAGTAACAGTGACAATATACCGTGGTGTCAGTGTGGTTTGAAATAGCCAACCACCCTTTTACTAAAAACATCATTTAATGTAAGGAATACTATGTTTAGCAATACTGAAGACTCAGATTTTCTTCCTGTTGTTGTCATCACTTTGGTGCTAAGGCATTTAAAAATAATTAAATCCACGGTCCTTCTTAACATTGAAAATTCTTAATGAATTTATTCAAGTATAAACTCCAAGTAATAAGACTGTAATAGAACTCCTTCCTTTACATCCTACTTTCTTCCCCATCTTCTTGTTTTTTAGGTTATAAAAATTATTACAGCCACAGAAGAGTAAGAGAGGACAAAAAGGTCTATCTTTAATGTTCTTTTAAAGACAAAATTTTTTATATGTAAATTTGTCAGATTTTTTAATGATTTGAAATACTGTAGCTATGGAGATTAGTCATATATCAGATCATACAGAGTTCATCCATCCAAACAGGAAAATTTAATATCAACTAGGAGATTTTTTTTTTTTAATTTGGTAACACTTAAATTCTTAATTTAAATCTTTTAAATAGAGATTACATCCACTGAGCTTTATGTAGCATTACACAACCCAAGAGTTTTCTAAAATGTCTCCTAGAGATACAGTCCAATATGGTAAAAGTCAGTTTTTAATACTTGGTCAGAATGCAAAGGAGGTCAGGCAATATTATAAAATTAAGTACATTGTAACATTAAGAACAAATGTTCTCCCTCTGTCTACAAAAGTAATTTAGATATTGATGGATACCAGTTGCTGTATTTCCTATCACGTTAACCTAAGTTATACAGTTGAAAATTTATGGCTAGAATTTAAGCAATTTGTTTTGAGAAGCTAAGTAACCATTATCACTTTTTGGCTTCATTTCAATGATAATGATGTATAAACAGAGAGTGGAAACTTGTGGGTTTTTAGAAAATTAGTCAGGCTAGGTTAGTTTTATAGGAACAGTGTTTTGCAAGCTTCCAAGACTATCATTTAAAATAATTCAAGAGTTGAAGAAGAAGAGCTTAAAGCCTCAGGGAGAAGAAAACTGGAAAGAAGAAAATGGGCATTCTTGTAGTATGTTTTATTTTTCTTTTCAATAATAGGTATACTGATCATAACCCACTTCCAAAAGGAGACTGAAGTAGGAAGGAAACGGGATTTATTTGAATCTTCTGTGTCTCATATACAACAAGACTGGGAAAATTAGAAAGGGTACCCAAAGTTACTCAGAAGACAACCATGTCGTAGTAGACTGTTCAGCAGTTCCCTTGAAGTTAAGAGACACCACTGACATCCAACAGGGATGAACATCCATATACGTGCAGATCATGAATTAAGCCAACTGAAACTCAAGAGCAGATAATATAAATATGTGCTGGAATTATTGTTGGTTGGACGAAAGCAGCTGATTCTGATAGGGATAGAAAGTTTTGAGACTCTATGGCATGGTACGGGTTCTTGCACAATTTCTTATCTGAGTATGAGCTAAGGAAAAAATGCATCTGGAAACTGAAAGAGTGAACACAGCTAGCAAGAAGTAAGTGGGTTTTGGTTTTCTGATAAGAGAAAAGCATTTGGATTTTTTGATTTAAAAACATAATTTTTTCTTTGCATGCTTTAAAGATATTCAGGGGAGATGTGGTACATTATAGACCACGTAACCAGTTAAGTACTGAAAGATCAAAGGAGAAAGTGTGGTCTTAGATACATGCACTGAGATAAGGAAGTAAATATACAATGTCAAACTATATTTTAAAAGTCCAAATTATTGTCCAAAGTTTAATTTCATTATGTTAGGTAATAATAACACTGTATTCTAAAATTCCAGGTTAGGGAGGAAGAACTAGAAAAAGAATAAAAATGTCCTTTTAAAAAAACTATTAATAACCTTTAGCATTTCTTTTGGATTATTTCAAGACACTGCATAGCCAGTCCACATTATTATTACATTCTATTTTTAGCAACCATCTGTGTGTTGTTTATGAAATACTGGTCAGAATGTATTGTTAATATCACTGTTTTGATGATAGGCTTTGAAGCATATAACAACCATTTTTTAGAAACTTCTTTGAGACTGGAATTTTGTCCTTTTCTTTTACTTACTTTAAAGGACTATGAAAAGTAGAGTAGTTTCGTAATCGTATGATTAAGAAAAATCTTCTGAGGATTTTAAAAGAAAAAAATCTGCTTAGGGACATAAAAATACATTTACAATGAAACTTGTTTTAATATTCCTAAGCTAGAAATGGAATTTTGACTAATATCAGGTCCTGACCTTGAATCTCCCAAGTCTGAGGTCTGATCTCAAGTCAGGGACATGTCTTTGTAAAAAAAAATACTGTCTAGACCACAAGCAGTGGAAAATTCTTCACTCTTCCTGTTAACTACATTTAGGAGAAATGAACCCTGAAAACTACTTTAGGTTTTTGCAACTGTTAGACAAAGTAATTTATGTTTTATTAAGGTTTACACGTCTTTTAGTGACATAAATTTCACCAATAAATTTAGTTGAAATACTCTATTGGGTTACAGACTTTCCCTGTTCATCTGTGTCCCATGTAATGTCTGAGGAATAAGCAAACAATATATTGTGAAGCATTTTGTTTTAGGGCTAAAAATTGCATTTTATGCTCAAGAAAACTTGTAGACCCAAGAAGAGAAATCAGAAAGAAGTCAATCAACTGGGCAAAAATTTGTAAAGGTTCACAGAAATTCAGAGAAGGGCTGCTCTTATATAAAGCTATTACAAGCAAGACAACAGAAATTCCTGCCTGAAGACAAAAGTTAGGTTTGTTTTTTTTTTGTGTTCAATACTTCCACCTCTAATGTCACAATATTCTTTATCTTGTTTTTCACAAGCTATTACGTTTTTTTCCTATTTTTGGATATGATTTAAATAAAAAAAGTCCCCATCAATTTAATTTTAAATAATTATGGCTTCACAGTAAAATTAAAAACAGACAGATATGGAGAACTGAAATCCTTGTCTCCTCTTAATGATGAATGCAATTAAGAAACATTTTATATCTGAAGTTTATTGAAAATAATGTTATATGAAATACATTGTTTGGAGGGATATAATGAATACATAGAGTGAAAATTCACATAGGGTTGGTATTTTAAAGAAGGTGAGTAAATACCTGATCATTTTTTTATACTCTTTGGAAGAATATGCACTTTTCAATCTACATAAGAAAATGAAATTCATGCCCCCAGAATTAAGTTTCTAATACCTTCTACATTATTTATATTTGTATTTATGAATCACTAAACACAGCTGCCAGAAAAATTATACAAAAAGTGAGTCATGTTTAGTAAGCTATCATTTGATCTACATTTTGTTAGCTAGTGGATAGAGTACCTAGTGGCTTGATCAAGCTAGTGGCTTGATCTCTTTGAGAGAGGAAAACTTTAAACTGCTATTTAACAAACAAAACAAAATTTGGCTCTAAGAATACGTATGAATGCAACTCACCACATGAATTGATGCTGCAGAAGCAGTGCTAGTGAAAATCTCCACAGCTGACTAAATTTCACGGAGGTTTTAGGTAAGAAAACATGCAACAGCCATTGAACTGACATTGTTGAGATCAATTTCAAGTCAACTATACAGTGAAAAAAAAAAAAAAAAAAAAAACAAACCAAAAACTGGAAAAGTTGCTAGAAGACAGAAGAATAAGATAAAGAAGTATCTGTGCTAGAGTTCGTAAAGAAGGTAGATTGTAGGGGATTTTATTTGTTTTATAAAGGAACAGTAAGAAAAAGGGATGACAATAGGTAGAGAATACTGTTGGGATTAAAATGTCCTAAATTTGCTTTAGGTCTTTCAAAAATTTAGTTGCCTTCTTAGAATTAGTTCTGATAAATCTGCCTTTGCTATTCAGCATGAAGACTTCAAATAACATTCAAAACCATTAGGTCAAGTTAGGAATATATTACTTCTTTTATTCTTTTCAGACTTTTTATTGAAATATCTTAATAACTGCTGAAGTAATTCCCATTAAAAATGCATGCATGGAGAGAAAGTCTTGACTGGGTCATATTTAAAAAATATATTTGTTCCTTGTTAGTCTTTCAGCTATTACCCCAGCCACAAAGTTAACATCACCATGCTCACAATAAAGACATATCCTGTCCTTTGTAATTTTGTAAGAGTATATGATCTGCAATTAACTTAGCTTATTCTGAAAAATCAGGAGTCATTCAATCATGAAACTTTCTATCATGATCTAAAGCTGAAAGAATACTCACTGTGAGAGAGTTATATAAACTGACTATCCAGAACAGCCGGAATTGCTTAACTGGTTGCAATTCCATTTCGAATACTCTCCTTCATATCTATCTCTTTGCGACAACTCATGTTAAGGAAGCTTCCCAGTCTGACCATTCATGACATTCTCTGGCAGTCACACTCCCAAGGCCAGAGACTTCTGCTTCTGGGTTTGAAGCCCCTCCAGAACAGGTGGCTCCAGGGAGTGATGGGAGCCCTGTTTGACTTCCCACATATCACAGTCTCACACAGTCAGACCAGGCTTCCTCACCAGTTTGAGCCCAAGTTTGCCATAGAGGAGTCTCAGATGTCTCATTCCACAGAACAATTTATTCACAGTACAGTAACACAGAAACAGCCCAAGCTGGTACCTCCAAGGAGAACCAAAGAAGCCCTGGGGTTTCATATTCTCACAGTTTGCCTGCACACAGGTCTTGCTCGTCCTCCCAAGTCTTTCACTCCTGATGTGTCTGTCAGTATCCATCCATCTGGTTGATCCCACTGATCTTCCTGCCCTTAGTTAACCAAAGGATTGGCAGTTCACAGCCTCTTGTCTCTCTGGACTCCCACCTGGAACCCAGTCTGCATCTCAGTCTGCATCTCTAGCTTGCAAACCAAGCAACCTGCACCAGATGTATTCTTCAACACCAAATGTCAGAGAAATTCAAATAACCAGTCCCACTCTCAGCAGAAAGTGAAATTCATCTTTTATTTGTATTGTCAGAATTATAATATGATGTTTGCTAAGTTAATCTCAAAATTGTTCATCAATGTGCTACTAAATTATATTATAACAATTCAGGGTAGTATAAAGTATACTCTTTTATTAAGGTTTATTCATTGTTTTCCTCCAATTGCTCAGATACACAAGGAGAAATATGTTTCCATCCCTCTGTGCTTTGCAATTTTATTGGAAGCATAACACCACTTGTTCAGGAAAACAGAGGGGGACAACCAGATGAAGCAGACAAGAACATGGTGCAGATGCTTGATGCAAAAATAATTTTCCTGAGAGGTGGTAAATGTGAATTTTGAATTCTCTAGGCTTCATGAAATTTTAAATACAGGACTGGTCTTTTAAAACAAACTACTCCTTTCCTTTCATTTCAGAAGGAAGTAACTAAGTTGTGTGTTATCTGAAAACCCAGGCTAGTTCTTGTGAATTAAGTTTGCTATAAAAGTTTTCATAGGGTCATGCCTCCTCTCTCATCCTTCTTTAAGTCAAGGCCACAAAGGATTGACTAAGATAACACTAATAAGGAACTAAGATGCTTGAGTTGGCACACTTGGTGTCAGTTTAGGTTGCCCAGGCTGGCAGGAATGGCCAGTGTGACACAATACTTGTGCTCTTCTGAAGCAGCCATTAGAGTGCCAGCAGGATAGAGCACAGCCTCAGAAATATCATCAAATAGCAATAGTCAGGCATATGAATCCCATGCCTGGGCTTAAACAGTTGTAATAAACTGTAATAAACTTGCTTAGCCATGTTTAAGACTGCATGATTAAAAATGTCTGATGAGGTAGTGTTTTGTCTTGGCTAAATAGAAAGAAGCAATATGTTAAATTAATAGTTACAACTAATTTTTGGAGCCATAGTAATAAAAGTCTATCATGTAGTACATACCCAAAATTGCCTATTTCTTAATATGTCAGAGCTGATCTGGTTTCAGATGCATCTACATCATGGAGTATTGGTGCATGTAAAAGGAAGGACCATAACTTATTTTTGTATGGTTCTTTGTGGTTCTTGGGGTGCACATACATATTGTGTTTTCACAGTTAAGTCAGTGAAGTTAATGACAACCGTGGGTTCTAGGCATAAATTCCACATCACTAGAGTGCTAACTGCTGGAGGATCTTGCATTCAATTTGCAAGGAGAGATCTACAGATGGCTCCCTGTTGGATGTCTTTGCTTCTGCTTCACCAGTAGGGAAACTGCTTTGAGAAAACCAGCAGCACAGCTCAAGTGTGTATTGTAAGATTTCAAGTGCAAACCAAATTTGCACTGAAAAGAAACCCTTCAAAGAAACCCTGCAACACACTTAGAAAATAATGCATCCACTGTTTGAGTTCGCAAATGAGTAAGTAAATGTGGCCTCTTAGCCTCTGTACTTTGTATATCCCAGTGCTTAGACACTCACTTTGGAATATCACCTCTGCTTTTGCTATTTATTCAGACAGGTCTTGAATGGCGAAGCATACTAAGCTTCTAGTTCCTAAGTGAGACAGGTATTAGTTCAGGTAATCGAGATTCCTCTGTCCATTTTAGGGATTTTAAGTCTGGTGTTACTTGTATTTCATTTCAACAGAAAGAATAGAGATTGCCCTTCTTCTTCCATAGAAAAATACTACTTATTTTTTAAATGTGCACATGCTGCCACACCTGAAAAGAAAAAGCAAGCCTTTTACAGTGCTCAAAAAAAGTGTTTATTGATTTTTTCTTCCTTCAGGGATGGGTTTGTTCCAAATCCTTTATGGATGTAATAAGATGTCCTGCAGGCCTCCATGCTTCAGCTCTGTACAAATATTTCATTTCATTTGCACTCTGAAGACAGTATTGCTTGCTGGCTATCTATTTGCAGGTTGTTGTACATCCTAAAGTTTTCTTGCTTTAGTTTGGACTATAATATGGAGTCACTTAAGACTCTTTATTCATTCCACAAAGAATGATTTCTAACAGACTGGAAAGCATGTGAAAAATAATCACCATTTCCTTTATAGATTATAGCTCTGCATACTTTTGAATCTATAGAGCTAGATGGTTCCCTCTGTTACTTAAAATTCAATGACCTTCAGATCTCATGATAACATCACTCAAAACAAGAGTAAGAGAAGAAGGATCTATATTTAGGAAGGATCTTATTCCTAGCAGTCAGTTTGTTATCTTAAAAGAAAATAATTGTTTTCTAGCTTGTCAGAGGTGTTAATTGCAAACTGTATATTTAAATTATTATTGGCATGCATTAGTGTGGTACATCTGGTAGAAAAAAGATGATATTATTCTTAGCCATTTCTGTAGCACAATTTTTTCCTAATTACTCTCTCATTAATCTGAATAGCTAAATAGTTGGTATTCATACCAATAAAAAGGAATCTTGGTTGCTACCCTGGGGAAGTTGTTTTTTCCTTTACATGATCTTTTTTACTTAATATCAACACTAGCACCAAAATTAGTTGCATGCCACTTAAATATGTGTAACCAGCTCTGAATGTATTTTTTTAGTAAGCTGCATGAAAAAGTTTTTCCTTTTCTTTAGCTATAGGTGTTAATTGGTATCTTTGTATCTTGCTAATTAAGTTCTAGCAACACCTTTTCCTTCTTCCTTACTCTGAATTTAATGAGCTCCCTTGTTGTAATAATTTATTAGATCATTAGATAAAACATACCAAAAAGTTTTTTAGAGAAGCTTTGAACAAGGAGGTTCAGTAGATTTTAGAAAGACAACATGCAGTACACAAATAATCAATACCATATGTTGTTTGCGAAGAAATTTATTGTATTAACATGCAAATGTTTCTAATTGTGCAAGTGCATATTACACTGTCAGACAATGTCAGATGGATGTGTTAGGTTGTCCATTGGTTCTGTTGAGCAGAACAAGAGCATATAACTAAAATTGCCTTAAAAAACCCTCAGTGGTCATTTTAGACTTGGAATACAGGATTGAAAGGGCTTGATATGTTTTGTTCTCCAGTCCCTGACCTAGAGTAGTAGCAAATACACCATTTCATCCAAAATTTTTCCAAGTCATTTTTGAAAAGCATTGGTTATGGATAGTGCAACCTCATAGGCAATTTACCTTAGAGTTTTGCTATCCCTACATTAATTTCTTATGGAGTCCAACCTAATTGCTTATTTTATTTAATACTACTTGCCTTGTCCAATATGAAATAGATATTCTTTCTTCTTTTGATAGTGTTTTACACACCTAAACTGTAGTTCATACTTTTCTGTAGTTTTCCTTTTCCTCATGTCAAACTATGTGTTTACTTCAATCTTCTAAAAGATACTGTTTTCTAAACCTCTGATCATTCTCCTCTAGTCTTTCAAAAATTTACCTCTCTTGACACGTATAAAATATGTAAGAGAAAATTTATTCATTCTTAGTAAAAGGTTTTCCATGTAATTTGCTTCTATAAGAACAGTATTATTCCCTTGTTCATGATTATACTGTTGGTCATTTGCTTTTCTACAAAGACACTTCTTAATGAGTTGTTCCTAGCATTGCATTCAAAATTGCAATGTTCTCAGAAAATTTTCTTGTCTATACCAAGCTTCTTACTTATTTTTTCTTGTTTAGTCTAAGTCATTCCTCCAGTTTATCAATACCATTCTAAGATCAAATCCAGCCCTTTAATATTTTTGCAGTCCCTCTTAGCTCTATACTGCCTGCAAGTTTAATAAAGCTACTCACTGATCCATCACTTAGGAGGAACTACTTGTAGATCCCTTCTTACAACCATTCTTCCCTTTTGGTAGCAAACTATTGAGAAAACTATGGGTGGACTCGATGATCTTAAGGGTCTTTTCCAGCCTAAATTACTCTATGAAATAATTCTAAGGCAATAGTAAAGAATAATGAAGACAAAGTTTTTTATTTATGTCAAAATATTTCCGTAAGTATTATGTTGCTATTCCTACCCACTCTTTCCACAGAAATATTATGTGAGATGTTATCAAAGAAAGAGACGACGGACCTATTATTGTTTTTCTTCATTGAAATTGCCTGCTATAATTGAATCTGCTATAGAATAAAAATATGCTGGTTTAACATAATTCTTTTTCTTTTAGGAAATTGGTTTTGCCACACTGCCCATCATTTTCTAGATGTTCAAAAAAGTTGAGATACTGATTATTAAATTGAAGATGACTGATATATAATCATTTGTTTTTGTGTCTTTCATTTTGAAGATAATAATTTTGTTTCCCCTTTTCAAAGATCTCTTGACTACTTTTCACTAAGAAGAGATTTCTTCAAACACTTTTAAGAATGACAAAAATCAAACTTTTCATATCAATAAACTGTAGCACTTCCATTTAATTTCAGCAAACTCTAGCTTGTAAGATCATAACACCATACTGTTATGAATTGTGTTAAGTATCTACCATGCTTTGAGCTCTTAATCTAGACGTGAAAAATGGAAATTGAACACTGTTTCTTTGATCGATCAGAAATAAAACATATCAGCAACTCAACTTTCAATTAATAGTGATATATTTTTTAAAAGCTACTTTTTATCTCTGAAATATTAATTGCACTTTGCTTCATGTTTTGAACATTTTATTGTTTAGGATTTTGTTGCTGTTGTTGTTTTTTTCCACCACTTATCTGCACTGTTCCTTTAGACTTTTAGGTAATCTAAATTTGTTTCTTCACTATGTATATTTCTTTGTTATTTTTCAGATCATTGAAGAGTTCTTTATTTAATCAACAGGTACCTGAATACTATTTCTTTCTTTATTAAATCTATCAAACCATGTTATTAGTGTACATTCGTGAGATACAAGATGAAGCAGAATCTACTGTAAGGTTCAGCCCATTGAAAGTGATGCCTAGTAGACTTTCTGAGTATATCTAGGATTCTTAGATAACTCCCTCAGACACTGGGTTTATGATATTATCATTAACATTCTCATGTTTTGGCTCACCTCACTTTAAATAAAATGTATGACTACACTCACTAGCTTTTGGCTGGTTTAGATTATACATCTTCAGGAATGAGTGTGAAATACTCTTAAATCATACTCTTCATGCATAAAGTTATTTTCTGTTCAGCCTCAGTTACAGGTTCCCAGGCACTACACTCCTTCTTTTCCATTTCTTCCCATACTTTCTAAGCATGAACGTTCAAAAGCGGTAGAACCCATATTCAGCCCTAAAACAGGAAGGTGGCTATGAACCAAAATTGAGAGGTTTTTCATAGAATGTGTAGATTGTATGTCTTCTGATGTTCCTCCTCTGCATACCTTGTCCAAGAGGATTAGTTTTGTGGTGGTCATCTCCCATAACAGTTGGCCATACTTGGCAGCCTCACTGTGGGCGAAGAGTTTCTTTTCTTTCTTTTTCACTTGTTGGTCTAACCTTTGAGTCTGTTCAAAAAAAACAAAAACAAACCAAACCCCCAAAGCAACAACAAAAAAAAGTAAAATAAATCACTTATTTTCTGTTTCAGTGAGAATTGTTTCAGACACTAATGTGAAAAAAAACCTGCATAAAATAGAGCAACAGAAGATTGTGCCTGAATGTTAAACAACTAAATCTAGTGTTGCAGTTCACTCTTTATCACATATGATTGATTTATAAAGTGTCTAAAGATTATAAGGAGTTATAGAAAATATTAGTAATAGTATGACAGGCTTCCAAAGGTTAAAAAAATTTAGAAATGCATACATATAGTAACATATTTACTTATAACAATTTAATTATTTTCTTCTAATAATTTATGTATAATAATCTTTAAATATCATGATTTCTCACCATGTCTTGAATATATGATCGGACATTTGAAAAAAAAGAAGAAATAAAGGAAATTAAAAGCTTAAAAAGACTGCATTAATTAAAACTCCCAAAACTGCAGTGAGACCTCTTTGGGGAAAATCTCTGCAAAGCATAGCTATTTTCCAAGTTCCAGGGATGCTTTCCACAAGGTTGCTCAAAGCCCCATCCATCTTGTTCTGTTCAAGGTTGGGGATGGTGCATCCACAAGTTCTCTGGGCAGCTTGTTTCAGTGTCTTACCACCCTCAAAGCACAGAACTTCTTCTTAATATCTAAACTAAACCTACCATTTTTCAGTTTAAAGCCGTTCCCCCTTATCCTATCACTACAGGCCCTTATAAAAAGTACCATTCCCACTCTCTTGCAGGCCCCCTTTAGTTACTGGGAGGCTGCTATAAGATCTCCACAGAGCCGTCTCTTTTCTAGGCTGGACAAACCCAGATCTCTCAACTTGTCTTCATAGGAACAATGCTCAAGCCCTGTGATCATCTTCATGGCTCTCCTCTGGACTCGTTCCAATTGGTCCATGTCCTTATGCTGGGGGCCACAGAGCTGGACACAAGACTCCAGGCAGGGTTTCATGAGAGCAGAGTAGAGAGGCTGAGACCTCCCTCAAACTGCTGGTCATGCTGCTTTTGTGGCAGACGAAGTTGGCTGTCTGGGCTGCAAACATATATTTCTCTCTCGTGTTGATCTCTCCATCCACCAACACCACCAAGTCTTTCTCCCCAGAGTTCAACCCATTGTCTTCCCAGCCTGTATTTGTGCTTGGGATTGCCCTGACACAGGTAAAGGATCTTGCACTTTACTTCGTTGAACTTCCTGTGGTTTGCACAAACCCACCTCGCAAGATCCTTTTGGGTGGCATTCCTTCCCTCCAGCATGTCAACTGCACCACACAGTTTGGGGCTGTCAGAAAACTTGGTGAGGGTGTATTCAGTGCCCAGGGATACAAAGGATGACCAAACAGTTGTTCTTTCCTTAAGAAATCAGGCAAACCCAGTAGAGCTGCTTTCTTCTTCAACTACTTAGAAAGCCTTTTAATATTTTATGCAGTGACAAGGAACTGTGAGATAGTCTTTGAGCCATTAGGTTTATTAGTTTCTTCTATGTGTTACTGCTTATTAGTTTTGCTTTTATTTGTTGATTTTTTTATTTATTTATAAACAAGCATTTAGGAAGCAATCAGTGTCTAGACACCTTTGGTTGCCGTTTGGGTTTGTTAACATAAAAATAAAAGATTCATCCCACATATATCCAGAAAAACATTTGGACTTTTGCTCTCCTCTAGCTTGGACTACTTCCTAGAATTTTCATAAGGCTTACTTGATTCAGCAAGTCTCTTAAGAAACTCTATCACATATGTTCCACATTATGGGGTACACACTTGCAAGAGATTGTCCACTTTTCTTCCTTTTTGGGATTTTGTATCTCAGACTTCCTGATTTTCCACATTTCTTTGAGTGTCACTTTTTTAGCATCTTTACAGTCTATGTGGACAATAGTAGTACAATTTAATCTGCTCTACATGATTTCTTGAATGCAAAAACTAGTTACCTATTCTCTAAGTCTCTCTAAAACTATTGGTTAATGTTGCAGTTGATGTATCAGTAAGTTAAGCATGAAATTTCCTCACATGTTTATTTGCAATTTCTTTCTCCAGCCTTCATGACTATTATGTGTTTAGTTTTAGTTTCAGATTTTAATTCAAATTTCTTTATCAGGAACTAGCAGAAAAAATTTTGTTTAGTGCTCAGGATGAAAGTGCTACTGCTTTCTGGTATATGACGCCCTCAGTATTAACATAAATTTGAATTTAAATGCAAAAAAAATTTTATTATTTTGACTCAACTTTACTAAATTAATAGTAGCTAGCTAACTCAAGATTTAAACCAGTCTACTTAGTTATTTGTGGATTGGTTGAACTAATACTTAGGAAATATCTTTTAGTCGTATATCCTAAGTCATTTATTTGTTTACTTTTTCATGACTTTGCCTTGGCAAAAAGCTTTGCATGCCTTTACTGGATCTAATATCTACACCTACAGCTATTCCTTCCTATGAATTTCCTTCCACAGACAGAGAAGACCATAATGCAGACTTCTGAGACTCTTGTTTGCAGAAATTCTACAACTTTCTTTCCATCCCTGCTCCTTTTCCCTTCCTAAATTCTTAGTCTTTTTGTTCTGATTAGGTTTCTGATTAACAGTAATCTCTTTAGTTTTAATATCTTAGTTAACTTGCAGATCAAGTATTTTCCTTTGGTATTCAGCACTCATCTTTAGCAGCACCAGAAGGATCCTTTCAGAAAAGTCAGTTTTTCTTTTTCACTGAAATTCTACAGGAGTTTTCTCTTAGTTAATTTTCCTTTCCCTTGTGGTAAATATAAATTTAACTACAGCAACTTTATACTAACCCATCTACTTTCTCCAAATAGTAAAACTGAAGCTTTTCTGACATCCTGATTGGTAAAGGTTGGCATGCATAAGATTTAATTCCTGAACATCCCACTGGTATCCATTCCGGAGAACCAATTGCCTACTCTGTAGAAGATTGCCAATAGTATAAAATTATCTTATAATCCCTTAGGAAGATGTAGAAGTTTGAAACATATAACATGCTGAAAGAAAAAATGTGCTTGCAGCCCAGAAAGTCAACCCTGCCTTGGGCTACATAAAAAGAAGCATGGTCAGCAGATCAAGTGAGGTAATTCTGTCCCTCTTGTCTACTCTGCTGAGTCTCCACCTGGTGTACTGAATCCAGCTCTGGGGTCCCCAGTGCAAGAAAATCCTGGACCTGTTATAGTGAGTCCCAAAGAGGGCCATGAAAATAATCAGATGGCTGGAACAAGCCTGTGTAAAAAGGATGAGAGAGTTGGAGTTAAGTCTGGAGAAGAGAAGGCTCTGGAAGACCTTATTTCAGCCTTTCAGTGTATAAAGGGGGCTTATAAGAAAGATGGAGAGAGAGATTTTTCCAGGACCTGGAGTGATAGCAAAATGATTAATGATTTTAAACTTAAAGAGGCTAGGTTAAAATTAGGTATAAGGAAGAAATACCTCATGATTAGGGTGGTGAGACGTAGGAACATGTTGCCCAGAGAAACTGTGGGTGCCTCATCTCTGGCACTGTTTCAGATAAGGCTGGATGAGGCTTTGGGCAACTTGATCAAGCAAAAAATATCTGAACATGGCAGAAGGGGCATAACTATTTGATCTTTGAAGGTAACTATTCTATGATGAGTCTGAAATTGTGGTTTGTCCCAGGTTTGCTTATTATGTAGAAAATGAAGTATTTTTGATACTGTTATGTTGTCAGTCTCATCCTTGTATGTTATTACTGGTATGGTTGCCTAGGTTACTTGCCTTAAAAAATTTTGCTCTGCAGAAGGTTTCCCAGTGTTCCCCCTCAACTACATACAAAGTTGAGTCACTTTTCAAGTAACTCCCCCTTACCCAGCCATGATATCCAGCTTTTCCTCGTGATGCTAACAGCTACCTCTGGCTACATTTTAGAATCACAGAATCCTTTAAGTTGGAAAAGACCTTTAATATCTTTGAGTCCAACCACAAGCCCAACACTGCCAAGTTCCACTAAGCCATGTGACTATCCACCAGTTCGTGTTCGGTAATTCCTCACATCTTGCTTCACAGGGCAACCTAAGGCCAGGGCTGAGTCAGCAGCCTAGTCAAATTTTCCCAAATGTCCTTGTGACTTGGAGTTGCTATGGCAGAAACCTGAAAAAAATCTGTGTGTCATATTCACCTCTGAGTGCTTGTAAGACAGGGATTGTGTAGATACTTGTAGTATCAATGTTTGTTCTTTGCTCTAGCCACGAATCTGAACCTTCGTGGCCATTTGTTTTGGGTTTTGATTTTTCAGATTGCACAACTAAACTCTAACCTAATTTTCCTATGTTATGTGAAGAAAAAAGGCTGTTTCAATTCCACTTTTCCTGTGCTTGAAAATGGATGTTTATCAAAGCTCTGAAGTATCAGCTTGATATGGTCAGTGCTGTATTCAAGGCTTGCACAAATGCTGCATAGATCTGTACTACTTTCATTGTTTGATTCAGAAAGATGGCCTTTGACTCATCAGACATAAAGACTGAGCTTGTTCTCCATGTTTGCTAAAGCACTGTCATGTTCCTTAGGTTTATGATGCTTTCGATTAACTTCTAACTGCTCAGATATGGCCAAAATATTTGATGTCACAGATATAAGTTCACCAAAGTAACAGTCCTTATGAAGCATTATATTTATAGAAAGATATCTGAATGCATTAAATCAGTAATTAATTAATAAAATGCTGTTAGGAGTTGTGGCAGATAAGCTACAATATGAAAAGAGAAAAATAGGGTTTTTTTAAAATATACCACCCTATCCCCTAAATTGCCCCGACTAAAAAAAACCCAAAAACAAACCACTAAAAATCAACAAAACCATACAAAATCACAATTTCAATCTACCCTATTGAAATAAAAAGTAAGGTTAGTACCTCATAGTGGCTTGAAATCTTATGATTTTTCATGTGCTTTTTTTCTTTTTTATTATTTTCATTGTGTCTCTATTTGAGACAAAATTCAGAGGAATGTCCGAATTTGAACATCCTCTCTTAGACGGCAGGTTACAGCCACCTCTCCCCCACCAGATTCAGGAAAGAAATATTCCTTGGAGGAAAGTGAGAGAGAATAAACTATTTATTTAACAAACACACAGGATAGAACAAAAATTAATAATAATGCTAAATAATACAACCTCTCACTGTGGAGAGAAACCTGGGAAGATTTTAGAGTCCTTCTTGGTCTTTCCTCCTCTTCGGAGCTGGGTCGGCGTAGGCCCACATCTGGGCCTCGGTGGAAAGTTCTCCGGGTGTGTTCTGATGTTGTTGAAACAGTCCAGAAGAGAAGAAGGGAAAAAAACCCAAAGTTCCAGGGAAAAAGGTTTAATTCTCCTTCTCTCTCCAGAGAAACAGAGCCAAAAGATAGCTGAAAAGCAAGAAAAGTGCTTCCTCCGCTCTTCTCACCACAGCAGCTATCTCTGTGTCCTTGAACACAAAAACTGCTTTGGAAAAGTTCGTCTGGCTTTTTTTTTCTTTCTCTTGCACCCAGTTTTAAAGGCACAGAAAGGCACAGGATTCATATCTGGGCATAGAGTGCTGATAGGGGATAGAACATCATAAAGTTGGCCCAAGACACATTGTCATATTTTTCATAGGATTGCAAAAATTTTGTACCTTTTTCAGTTTTTATTAAAATACAAAGATTGTTTCAAGAATAGATTAATTTTGTATGACTTTCTTATTTAATTTTTTTTTTTAATTGAAAGGCATGTAATCTGAGAGACTTTTTGAAGATACTTCACTGTTTTGAGGGGAATTACAACATGATTTATTAGGTCTCAAAAATACAGAATCTTATTCTAACAACAAAGAATATGACCAGAACAAGTACTGGTAGCTGAATTCAGTCACTAGCAGCACAGTTGTAAGTCATGAGAACAGAAAGGTGCATACATACATACATATGTGGTAGATGCAATTATACTGCAAAATGTCCTAAAATTATCTTATTATTATTATATTTTAGGATGGTTTAAATTCACTTAGATTTCTACAGGGTTTATGATGGTTTTTTTCATTTCATTTTTTGACAATATAAAAATAAGCCCTGGTTCTGCAATCATAGCAGGTGGTCTTGTAAATGTCCACAGGGTTAGCTGTGTGAATAAATGCTGTTTGGTCTGAATCTGTACAAAATATTAATGTAAGAAAAGGTTCTAGTGAGATTTCAGCTAGGTGATTTGTTCATAGAAGCAGTATTACACTTTTAAGTGTCTTTACATATTCTTTATATGTATGCTTGCCATGCTACTGGACAGTATGAATTATGAGAGGAATGTTATTTTGGAGAAGAAAACTCTTGCTATCTTTATAGTTCTGTAACTGTAGGGATAACTGCAGTTTGTATTTAGAATTTTGAAACTGTTATGTTTCATATTTTTAGTAATTAGAACTATATAGCACAAGGAAAGTGCTACTTCTGCTACGATTTATTTGAGTTATTAAGTACTGTGATACCTTCCATATCCCTTACAATTTATGTTCAATACTGAAAACTTTGCATATATTTCTGTGCTAGATTGCAAACTTCATTTTGAATCCTTGCTTTAGTTCGTTCTTTATCTGAATATTGGACTAAAATAAATAAATAGAAAATAGATGAGAGAAATCTTACAGTAGAACAGTAGGAAATGAATAAAGAAAGGATTATGGACTCTCACCTAACTATTTTGTTTGCCTAAAAAAAAAAAAGAAATTCAGGCTGGACCATAATCACAATTCTGCATTACTGCACTGCTTCAAACACAGCTTAAACCTACAACCAAAAAGCACAATTAAAGTAGTAGGAATGGAAATTTATTATTCAATTTTGGAATTTTTTTATTTCTTCTGTCTTTTATTGGAGGTGTGAGTGATGGGGGCTTATGATTTTTATGGAGGCACATGGCATTATATTAGTTGACCTGAAAGGTCATGGTACCATGGATGAGTACCCAGTACGCTTCAGAGCCATCCTACTGAGCATCACTTGCTCTTTAGGTTTTTTACTGCTTCATTACTTCGGTGTCTCTCCCAGGCTTCTGTCCCATCAGTTGTTTATTTTTCTTCTCAAATAGAGGTTTTCCTTTGATCCGTCTCTTATCATATTTCTTTCTACTTCCTTAATTTCTGTTGTTAATAATAACGTCATTTTGCTCCTAAGTTCTCATTTCCTTTAGATCTCTTTTGCTCAAATTCTTTAAAGTTCATCTTTTTCCTTAATCAGCTCCAGCCATGGTGAAAAATCAGAAAGAGGCAGTTACTTTTACTCTGTTCCTTTTCTGTTTACTGAACCTGACGAACATTTTGCTAGCTGAAGACTAATTTCATTCCCGTGGCCAGGGCTAACAGATGCTGGCAGTAGTTTTGATTAAGAGGAAGAGCCTGTGAACTTTGAGAGAGGAATATTTTAGTAAGAGACTTTTAAAAATCTGTAAGCATCAAGAATAAATAAATACTGCCACAAAACTGGTTAGTGTTTTCTGATTTTTTTTCTTCCTCAACTCAAACACTGAACCCTGAGCAAGCAAATCTATTGAGGCATTTTATATGATGGATACAATTTGCAGGCTTTGTAAGCAATGAAGTCTCAATGAAAAAACAAAAAGAACTAAAATGCTTCATCTGAATAATGTTTTTATATTATAAATACATGGAAATATTAATTTTTGATAAATAGCTGACAGATTTTAAAAAATTAAAAAATGAAATGTTTTTGGCCTATATTTTTCCTTTTTAAAAAGATTTTATGTTGCACTTAGGTTACATATAATCTGAAACACAATGTTGTTACTTTGATTTACCATTAAATATTTAAGGATTTCAATTACATAAATATTTTTAGGGTTTGTTTTGTTGGGTCTTTTAAATTTGTCCTTTTGGGAGAAGGACAAAAAATTAATTTAAACATTGCAAATTTCAAGCTAATGAACAAATTAAAAAGAGAAACACAGATTTGGTCTAGTACAGAGTAAATTTAATCCATCCTCTCCTTTTTTAATTCTATTTCAATATAAATATTTTTAAAAAGCTTAGCAAAATTGTTACACAGTCTTTAACTACCATCTATTTCTTTTACTTCATTTGCCTTTATATACAGAGACTTAGCTGAAATGTTGCCATAAACTGTTTATTTCTCCCCTCCTTCCACTTCAGTAGTCAATAGATTACAAGGAAATAATTACATCTTTGTATTTGAATCCTTAATAAACAGTATGTATACTCTAATTTCACAGTATATGTTTTTCTGGAATCAGTCTTCGGCACATGTGTATTGGAAATTTTGTTTCAGATTTTATATGTCCTTTGCACACCATATTAATATTATTAAGAACACTTATTATCTTGGCTAGATAGTCATGGCTTGTCAGACCTTTTGATCATCTAGTGTAGTAATGTTACAGACAAAAAGTAGAGGATACTATATTGTGAAATCTAACATCTGATACTTGCTTCAGAAGACACTTATTACTAAACTATTTTCTGATAATTCAGTCACTTCTCCTAGCCACAGGAAAAAAACACAGTATTTTTAAAATCAAGCCATTTATATTATCTGTCTGCATATTCTCCCTATAGAGCTCTTCTAGAAATTAACTTGGCTTACTGTGTCTAGCCTCTAGGGACAGCCAGCAGGCAGTTTTGCCTTAACTGTTTTTAATGTGTGGAAATACACCTCTCAGTTACTCATAGGATCATGTGGAATTTTTATTGCCCCTAGGAAGATACTGCACAGCAAAAAGTCCAGCACTGGATTTGTCTGGGAGTAGAAGCTTTCCTCCCACAAGCATTAGCCTGGCTTGGTGCAGTTAACCCACATTTCGTGACTGAAAAGCAGCAATGCTGGTTTGAGATTGCAACATCACCACTAACCCACACCTTGCCACCTCATTCAGCTCCACCCTTGAGACTAAATGGGTCATCAGACCATCAGCAACTGTCATGACAAATAATTTTTGACGATGGTATTTTAAGATGGTTAGCCTCTATGCTATTGCAAAGTTCATTATATACTTTTACATTATTACAGTTGTCCTTGAATAGCTGCTGATGGAAATGAGATGGGAAATAGTGTCCTTTTCACTGGTGATTATTTCAATTCCCTGATGATTTGTACCTGGATGTTCTGTGAACTGTGGTATACAAAGCAAGCTATTGAAATTCTGGTTACTAAATCCTTCCTTTCCTCTTGACATTGTGCACCAGGATTGCGTATTGTAGAAGAGAAAGTATTACTGAAAGTTTATCAGGTTAGATGAAGGGAATTTTTCCTAAACTGAACAGTTTTACAGACTTTTCTCATGCATGAATAAAGATATGGAAGTTTAGATCAAAGACCAAATGAAAGCTTTTTATTTGACTGATTTGTTTTTTTCCTTACTGGAATGAAGGCTTTGACAAAGTAATGTTATTTCTTTCCCTTTCACCCAACTTCTCAGAGACTATCTAACTATTTTTTAAATAGTTTCAAGGGCAATAACCGAAATTATTTCAACTTTTATTGCATGTTGTCTTATAAATACATTCAGGTATGATGGTTTTACCTTCAAAATAAAGCACATTAAAACATGTCTACTTACTAGTATCCTACTGGATCAGCACTCCCCACAGTTAAAATAGTTCAGTGTACCACTGGGTGATCCAGAATCATGAAAATCCTCTCATGATTTTTTTTCTTCTCCAAGTTAACAAAAATATATTTCACTGAAAATAACAAATGAAGAAGTAGAAGCCTGTTCCTTTAGTTGGATGAACACTGTATGAAATTACTTATTAGCCACTCTCCTGGTGAACCACGTGACTTTATCCAAATATCTTGCCAAATAGATGTCAGGTGATGACCTGCAGCCATTTGAGGCAATTAAAAAAAGAAATAAAAAATATTTTCCCTAGTTACCCACAACATCCCATTTTAATTTTGCATAACTTTACCTTCCTTTTTAAAAAAAAATTTTAATGTCATAGTTGCTGCACAAAGAGTATTCATACCAATTAAACTATGATTTACTCTTACCTCATTAGGCATTTCATCCTTTAGCATCCCAAACACTGTATAGGGAGAGATGAGATATAGTTGGGAGGGGTGAGGCTTGATTTTTAGTACTTTCAAGATAGATAATTTTAACTCCTAATTTACTACAGGGAATAGAGAAGGCACAAATATTTCTGAATAAAATAAAGGTAATAAACAAAAGGAAATAAAAGTAACATCAGTATCTGTAAAATATTCAACCAACCAAAACGAGCCAAAACCCACAACAAGTACAACCCATAAAAAACAATGCCCTATGTTTTGTTTGAAAGACTGCAGGTATTTACTTTCAGCACAAAAAAAAAAATTATTGTATATTTGCCGGAGGGAATGTATTTGTGGTTGACTAAAATTAATTCATTTGAAGGTTCTAAAGCGCACTTTGTTTTCAGTGTTTCTTTACTGACACACTCTATTCTGTGAACATCTTGCATCCCATATAACCACATATAATCTATTTCATGTCCTACATAAGAAGTTTCTCCAAAAACATATTGGATGAATATATTTGAACACACTTTGCTCTATACCTGCAAGGAGAGGAAGAAAACGGATTTGGGGAAAGGTGTGCCATTTTACCTGAGGGGATCCCAGGCATGGGAGAATTAGAGCAGGGTCAGGTAGCAGAAACTCAGCAGATGGAAGATCTCCAGCAGATGGACTTACTGTGCATAGTTAGCATGGAGGCAGGCATTCCTGGGAGTATCTGATGGCCTACGGATCATGAAAGAAGATGGCTTACAGTATTTGTAATATTACTATAGATCTGCTTGTTAAAAATTAGGGGAGTTCAAATTAGGGAAACAGAAAAAAACAAAGATAAGATCCTTAAAAGCAGTGTAACCCCTGTCTCTCTTCTAAAGCAGAAATTCCTTGCTAAAATCCAAGATTTTCCATACCTTTTTTTTTCTTTCTCTCATGGGAAACAAGAACAGAAACAGCAATAAAAACCTTCTACTGGCATACACATGCAGAGTTTTATTGCTACTGCTGCTCATGTTCTGTGAGTGAAGAGAATGAAATAAGGAACTACATACTGAAACAGCACAGGTTGAACAGGCTATACTGCTGAGCAAGTTTACCCTCACCTTCAGATACGGCAAATTACAGTACTGGATTTAAAGGTATTTGCACTTCATGATTCCTAAATAATAATTATAAGCTAAAACTCTGTTATTTAATATTATATAACCACATAATTTCTGATGGATTCATTAATGTATAAACATAGTGATTATATCCCAGACATTTGATGTGGTGTTTGATGCTTTAATTTTAACCCGGACAATATTCTCATTTGAATTAATTCCCAGATTTTTCTACTCTTTATACATGTTTCAATAATTTCAAAAGATGAATAGTAAAAGGAAATTGTACCCTGTTAAGATAGAATTGATTATAAATGTTATGAAGAAATATGTTCATTCTGCAAGGATAAGTTGCCTCTAGTTACTGGAGACAAATTTCCAATGAGAACAGGTCTGTTGGTTTTCTAACTGACAGTGACACCTGTGCAATGAAGGCTTCCCAGAAGGTTACATGGCTTTTTTTTTGACAGTCAGGGTTTATTCAATTTTTTTTGTATCATACCCATTGCATCTTGGGTTTTGTTTTTATTTTCTTTTAATTCACAACTTATAGCTTGCAAGAAATCAAGTTGACAATTCATACTTTTCAGTTCTATTCAGATAATTTCTGGCTTTTTCGCTACACTTAGGCCAAAACAAAGAAAGGATATTCTAAGTATGTATTTAAATGGTAATAATTACTCTTCTGAAAGCTGTTGAATTTTCTCTTTAAAAACATTTTTTTTCTTGTACCTTTAGAATTTAATGTGAATTATGATGTTTCATGTTTATCTAGATGCAGTGTTTATCTGAAAACAGGAAGAAGTAATTTTGCAATAGGTCTGAATTGGAGATGGCAAATTCATAGTTCCTTCTTGTCAGAATGTTATCAAGAGTATATGGGGAAAAAATGAAACTGGCTCAAGCTAATTGATGAAGATGCCTTCGCTTTTACTTGAAATGACTCAAAACTAAAGAAGATTTTTGTGATTATGGAACCTGGTCTAGGACCCACAGATTTCTGGGGCTTGCTGTGCTTGATATGGGAAGTTCCAATGACAAGCAGAACACATTCTTTCTGAAAGACTGGAAACTGAGGATGAAGAATAAACACTAAAAATAGGGACATAATATTTCCTGCTTTAACTTTCCCTCAACTGCTTGATTTTATTTATAATACTTTTATTTAGACTTGAGTTAAAATTTGTATATCTGGATAAAGTAGTTTTGAAGTCTGACAATCATTAATTGAGTTGTCTGAATGTGTTCTCAATAGCAGCCCTGTGTGGAATTTGACTGTTTTCCATGCTTTCAAAACATATTGGCAAAGAAGTTTTAACTGGCAATCTCATGTATTCCATTTTTGTGAAACTTGACAGAAATATAAATTTTGGTGTTCTTCTGAGTGGTATGAATAACTCTGCACATCTCTGGAAGGTAATTTAGCATGAATGAATTCTTTTCCTTGATATTTATGAGTGCAGCTGTAGGCCATAACCTAAAGTCTGGAATAAATTTTCTGTGAAAGTGAAATATAACAAGAGTTTTATGAGCCCCAGATCATATAAAGTGTTTGCAAAATTAGAATGATTAAAGGATGATAAAGCACCAGGCTCAGATAAATTGTTCTGTGGCATGTTTGGGGAACTAGAAAAGTCTGTGTCAGATATTTTTGATAACTCACTGAGGTTAATGAAGTAAAAGAGGTGGCAAAATGTGTTTGTCTTTAAAAGTTTAAGAAAAGATCTATGAAGGATTCAAAACTACAGACCTGAAAAGCATACAATAGTTAGAAGACTAGTGTGAATGGAGCACATAAGATTATGAGCCATTGAAAACAATGGCATATAAGGGACATGACTAATTTGCTTTATTTCTTTTAGAAATATATATTTACTAAATTTGTGAACAAAGAGGTGGTAGTGGAAATAATTAACTGGATTTCAGAAGCATTTTTATATGTCACTGTACAAAAGTGCATTTCTATGGTGGTGCTAGCAGTGTTTTGGTATAAGAACTGCAGGAAAGGGATTTTGTGCAATAGCTAAAAACTGGGCCAGGGTTACTAATCAACTCTCCTTTTTATATGGAAACATAGGAACTTGGCACCTGAAGTAGAGTGAAAGGTGGCTTCCCAAATATTTCTGAGCTTGCATATTCAGTCAAAAGTTCCAGTCGCACTTTTTTCAGATCTGCTATAGAGTATGGCATGGAGTTTTTAGTTAAACTGAATTTTATTCTCAGCTAGGGAATTCTGTATAGCTATGCAGGTTGGAGATTTTGCTACATCTGTATTCATAAATTAAAAGGGTTAAAGTCTCATTCTCTTGCCTTGATTGCTACTGATGCAGCACACCTCTCCATTTGTTTAAACTGTCTCCTTAACCCAAGTAAAATGGTCACTATAAATCTACCCAGGAACAGATTTCAGAATTTTCACGGGATTTCAATTCATGGATTAATAAATTATGGGCATTAAATGTGTATGTATATATATATGTAATGGAAAATAGGGAAGAATGAAGAGCGGAACAGGGACTTCTGTTTATCATATCAGAAAGTTCCATAGTAGAAGATTATATGTGAGGTTACCTTCTCAGAAACTGAGATTGTTAAACAAAATTCGTCCTAACTGGGTATATAAACTTACTTCAAGTGACACCAGTGATTAGGTTTCTCAAAATATCTGATTCATACAAAATAGTCCAAAAAGTTATGAAATCCCTAAACACAATTTTAAAACAAGATATTTTATAATTGAAGTACTACTGTTGTTTCGCTACACACAGTATATCGTACAGGTACAAGCTGTATGGATGCATTCCATTGACTGGATCATGGTAGAAATACAAATATTTTTATATGTGTTAGTTCTTGTTTCCATGACAGTTGAAATACTGTAGAAAATAATAATAAGAAGAGTATATCAGGTAGCATTCCAGTGATTGAAGAGCGTGTATTGTCTAGTGATTAGAAAGATCCTGTCTAATCTTGATGACTAGGGAAGAAGTAGGAGGATTGGGAATTCAATGAGGTATGTCAAATCTTATTAGTCTACATAATTTCCCCTTGCTGAATTCTGACAAAGCATCACTGCTATTGAAACTGAGCAAATATTCATAGTAAATAATAATTCAATTAAATTTTTAAAACTATGTCAGCAAATAATTATTTTCTTTCAAAGTTTTTTTCTTACAAACGTAGCTTATTACTCAATATTTAAGTGTTGTTGCTTAGCAATTATTAGTCAAATAAAAGATAGTGTGTCAGTCTTGTTATATCATTGGGTAAGGATAATTCAAGTTTATGACAATAATATAAAATAAAACAAATATCTCATTTAGTTTTCTGTTGACTTTCTTCAAATAATATGGCAATGAATCATAACACCTAGGGGAAGTATAAACATAGTTTTATTTAAATAATTAAAATTATATCACAAAAATCCACATCCTATTATAATTAATTTTCTCTTAATTTAAACCTGATCATTTCAATTTTTTGTGTTCCCAATTATATGAAATAAGCAATTCAATAAATACTGTCCTTTTTTCAAAGCATTTCCCTACACTTTATTTCACTTTACATGTATTTGCTTTCAAAGGAGAATTTTCTACCATTTCAAAATAGTAACAGGTTCGTCTCAAATTTCTATCTCCTGCTTATGCCATATTCCTACTGCAATCAGATGTGCTGTGGTGGTACGTTGTATTTGACACCTCTTTCTCTCAATTGAAATTTGTCTCCTGAAATTTAAAAACTCTGTCATTTGACCCCGCAGTGATCTGTTATTCATCTATTAACTGACAATCTGTGAATAAACATTATCTGTTCCTAAATCATCTCTCAGGAGCTGGGCAGACTGACATGTTATTATTACCTGCTGAAGTTTTATTTCATTCAAGTTTGGGAGTTTCTTCCCTTCACTGGGTACTGAGAGATGTTTACCAGTGAAGGCACATAAGAGATCAAGAGCCCAGACGACTGATCCCGAATGAAGCGAAAACAAATTGATATCAGCAAACAGCAGAGATAGTAACTAGCTGCAAAACAAGAGGTCATGATCTGAGGTTAAAGGGGGTAGTAGCTGAGAGGCAACTCAAACAGTCTGTCTTTATACAAGGAAAAATTCAAATACAGAACAAAGCAGTGAGAAACTGAATTGGGGAGAAGCAAAAAATATTTCATAAATGGAATTATGATTAGAGGAAAGTCTGACTTTTTGTTCAGATCAGAGTTAAGGCTCAGAATGATAGGATTAGAAACAAAACTAACTATCAAAAAGTTATTCTATCTCCCTGCTTAATTTGTAATCTAGGTAACTCCTGCTTTACTTTTATTCTTAATATTTTGTGTGTTTTGATTTTTAAGAGAATAATTTCTCCTACTCAGTTTAAATTAATTTTTAGACTACATTGTATTTCACTCTGAATTTGAACTTCTTCCTGTTTATATGTGCTATAATTTTGATTGTAGGAACAATCTTCCATCTGCACAATCTGTTTTGACAAGTTTTTCAGTTTTATTGTAAGATTCCATGCTCGAGCTGGAAATCTCAAGTATTGTCAGATAGTCTATGGACAGATGTGATGCTCAGAAAAAGAAACATAGAAACACATGAAAATTTTATATGTAGTAGGTGGAATATTAGCTTTTTGCATTTTCTGTCAGTTTTATGTTCATGGAAGCATGAACTTCCATGCAAAGTGAAGGTGGTTATGGTTGACTTTGTAAGGAATTTAGGAACTGTTCTAGGAAAACTGAAATTTTCTCTGGCTTCACGGTACCTTTCAACTAATATTTCTATAAAGTAAAGCCTAGGTGGTGTAGTGAGATTAGATGGAATTTATTACTTTTCCCCAGACAAGATTTGACACATGGCAAGTAAATTAATGACCATACAACTTTTCTCAAATGTTCTTCAACATTTTACTAGAAACAGAATAATCAGGCAACTGGATGGGTTGAATCACATGTGAATCACATGTGAGTCACAAATGAATCAGCTGCAACTGAAGGAGGTAAGGAAAACATGTAAACTGAAAGGTGTGATACAGTGTTATATTATTTTCATAGAAACAGTTATGAGAAGAAGAAGACAAATTAGATAAGTTTATATTTAATTTTTCTTTCTGATTTTGTGGCAGACTGACCAAAAATGAGCAAGAAAATTCTAATTGTAACTTTGATTGTATTCATAACAGGATAAATAATGTTATGCATACTACCACTATTAACATAGCATTACTTCAGTACTACCAGTGCTAACGCAATGCTGCTGGAGTTCTGGTGTAAAGTAGTTGTAAAGCTAATATGTGGCATGTTAACAGATCCATGTAGTAGACTGCAAATTTACTCACCTGTCTGGCTTGTGTTTCTTCTTCTGCATGATTGCAGCATATTGAGTACTGAATCAGAGTGCAATACAGGATTTGGTTTTTCCTTCCACCTGAACTATCTTTCTCTCAGGAAGTCAGTAAAAGAGAATAGAATAGGTTTTTTTGTGGTATTTGGAACGTATTTACCTAGAAGTAGAGATATAATGTTGAAAAAAATCCTTGAACAGCCATTTCAAATGCCAATAAAGTAATTATGCTATTTTAATTCCTATTAATTTTCATCAGAGTCTGAGGATCCAAGTAAGAAATAGGAAAATCTTAATTTCAACAAAGACTAGGAAAAAAAGGGGTGGAAGATAACACAACTAATTGGTGTGGAAGAAACAAGTAGTGCTAAAATATTACTAGTTTTCATTTAGAATTATTATCTTCAAGTAATTACATTAATGTAATGCATCTATAGTTAAGAGTTGAAAGATTAAAAAAAGACCCACAAAAACATTTACATGTCCAACTATGAGAAGTTTAAGTATCTTTATTAGATTCATCATGTGGAAACAGTAGAGAAAACTCCAGTTGAGAAAACATCAAACCAATTATTAGAAATCTTCATTGTCATGTTCATTAGTGAAATCAGGGTATTTTATTTGCTCTGTTAGGTTATTTGCTAAGTTTTTTCCTACTTGTCTGTATATAAAGTTTAATAATGCTTGTTTTTAGAATTCATGTCATTACTTTCAATATTACTAAGAAATATTTTAATCAGGAAGAACTTCTCAAAATATGTTTTTACATTAAAAAATTTTAGTTATCCAATCACAGGAAAAAAGAATGTTGAAAAATTCAGAGGACCAATCAAGTGCATGGAATGGTAAATCAATTATATCCAGTGAAAAGAGGGAATCTTCAATATAAACACAAAAACTGAACTGACTAGCAGAATGCATTCATTCAGACACTTTTTAAAGCATAAAAACTTTGGTATGATTGAGGGTGTTCTGAGAAGAATAAAGGACTAAATTTACAGCAAACATTAGTAAGCATATCATTTTACTTTTAATGTTTGAGTTGATGGAATTATATGTCTCATTTTAAAAATTTTGTTTTAGAAGAGTTTGACTATGTGAACATGATTTTGGAATGACATTCTGACAGTACTTATTACTCAGGCAAAATGAATTTGCATTGAAGTAAAGGCAGTAAGACTGTAAGGGGGTTTCCATGTCTCAGCTCTGGGGTCCAATTAAATATTCACTCCTACTTTCACTAGGGTTTTTTACTTTGCTTTTCTTGTGAATTAGTTTTGTTGCTCTGAAGTGTCTATATGCATCCATCTCTTCCTTCTTTTAGAGGCCTTCTCAGTCCTTTGCTTAATCATAGAATCATAGAATCATAGAATCATTTAGGTTGGAAAAGACCTTTATGATCACCAAGTTCAACTGTTGCTGAGTCCACCATTAAACCATCCCTAAATGTCATATCTATATAGCTTTTGAATTCCTCCAGGGGCAGTGACCACCATTGCCTAGGGCAACCTATTTCAATGGCTGACAACTGTTTCCAAGAAGAATTTTTTCCTAATATCCAATCTAAACCTCCCTTGGTGTCACTTGAAGTCATTTCCTCGTCCTGTTGCTTGGTACTTGGGAAAAGAGACTGTGCCCGCGTGGCTGTAACTTCCTTACAGGTGATTGTAGAGAGCAGTAAAGTCCCCTTGAGCCTCATTTTCTCTGGGCTAAACAACCATAGATCCCACAGCCACTCCTCACAGAGCTTGTTTCCAGACCCTTCATCAGCTCCGTTGTCCTTCTCTGGACATGGTCCAGAACCTACGCATCTTTCTTGTAGTGAGGGGCCAAAAACCGAGCATAGGATTCAAGGTGTGCCCTCACCATTGCTGAGTACAGGGGTATCACTGCCCTGGTCCTGTGGCCATGCTATTGCTGATACAGGCCAGGATGCCATTGGCCTTCTTGGCCACCTGGGCACCCACTGGCTCATGGTCAGGCACTGTTGAGGAGTACTAGGTCCTTTTCCTCCAGGCAGCTTTCCAGCTACTTTTCCCCCAGCCTGTAGCGCTGTATGGGGTAGTTGTTATTTAAGTGCAGGACCTGACTTGTTGATCTTCGTACCACTGGAAGGGGGTCATCAATCCAGCCTGTCCGGGTCCTTCTGCAGATGCTTCCTACCTTCAAATAGATCAAAATTCCAACCTAACTAATTGACTAAATAAGTGAAAGACCTCTGAGAAAGAATATTTGTGAAAACAAACAAACAAAAAGATAATTATAAGAAATTATCCTCGTGCCACAATTAGACTCCTGGCACGTGGAATTCTAGTAAAGGAACAAGTGCAAAATATTCAATTTCAAAGTTTTTAATCAAGAACTTAATATGGACTTGATATCGTCTGAATGTTTCATGTTTGCCTTATGGTAACAATAACATTTAAAAATCCCTCTTGCCTTCTGTCAAGTAGTTATGTAGAGCACTAAGTATTGATACATGGGGTAATGCTATGCATAGTTCATGTAAAGAAAGGCTGAGAGTGAAACACGTTATAAGAAATAAATTTTTAATTTAAGTTTTCACTTTAATGTCTTCATTGATTAAAACAAAATCTCTGCATATTTCTGCAAATGAGGATATTAAGCTAAATAAATGAACTACAGAGTGTCTTAGCAAAAAATTTTGTTCATTAATTTGAATGGGTAAAATAAATCTAATGTACATTAACAAATGATGGCTTTATGGCTCATTTTCTAATGTCTGAATTAGAAAGTGAAGCAATCATGAATTGCCTGCTCCTCTGATGAACAAGATCCACAGGATTTTTTACAATTAATTCCTGGCAGGCTTACCCTTCATCCTGACCCAGAATGTGTCCTGAAGTCCCAGGATGAAAGCTGAGATATTTCTGCCCTTGACCCCTAGTCCCCAACACTTCATTTTCAGAAAAGCTGAGTATCATTCAACAGAGTTGGTGGGAAACATAAGCTTTCCGTGTGAGGGAGCTGACAGTGCTGCTGAACCGAACATAACATTCAGCATGAGATCAATAACTCATGGTCTCCTTCTGAATGGGATTTCTTTTCTTTTGTGCATGTAAGGGGAGCCTGGGGCTGAGCTAGTTACTGCCTGGGAGTGATTGAATGCAGAGGAATGAATGAGCAGTAAAGCAGAGCTTGCCCTCCCTCCCCCTTCCCACTCCCCCTTCTCTTTTCCTTTCTTTTCTTTGCTTTTTCTTGTGTTTCAGGCCCAGTGTCAGCAGAGGAGGAGAGGGACAGGTTCAGCTTGGACTGTAGAAGTGCCCTGGTGTGCCCGTGACTGAGGCAGTGAATGCTGCTGAGTGGAGTGGCTGTGCCCTGGGTGCCTGCCCCACCACAGGGATCCCCCACCACCGCCCTGACCTGCTGCCCTTGGGAGGTCAGCACTCAAAGGCAGCCTGGGAAGACAAGTTAGAGTTACTAACCTCTCCTCAGGGCTCTATACCAGCATATGACACTGACCTAAACACCGCCTTAACCTAGAAATTAGGATCTTGTACTAGAGAGTTAAAATGGTGGACAGTGGAGAACTTTAAATTCTTTAGAGGCTTTTGAGGGCTGAGTGGGTGTAACTTACATGACAAAGGAGATACAATAGAAGCAAGTACAGTAGGACAGAATTGATGTGTGCTTCCCAGTTTCTCATTTGTTAATGTATGTTCACTTTAATTGACATTGGTTATAAGCATTCAGTGGATGAAAAGAGTCATAAGTACCTATGCTTCTCCTTCCTTTTCAAGGTGCCAAAGCAAATAAGGGTATTTCTGAACTTCATACAGGACATTACTGATGGGGGAAGCCACTTCTTTTGGAAACACCACAATATTTCTGTAACAGGGATGATAGTGTGTTTCATTTCTGTCACATGCTGAATGCAGAACTTCCATGATTTTCAAATGGGATTTTGTATTTTTCTCAGCTTTATCTGATTTTAATTTGACTAAAACATTGATGAAAAAAGAAAAATATATTTTACTATAACATGGATTTTCAATAATTTCTGACAACATCTTTTATCACCACTTCAAGTGTTAATTTTTTGCATCTTTTTGAAATTATCTATTCTACTATTACTGCCTAATTCCACTATAAACAGATTGACCTCTGCTCTAGAGTAAAGGGTTTGGTTTTCTTCTTCCTTTGCCATTGATTTTTGTAATTCTTCCTCTGCCTAATACAAGTGACAAAGGAAAAGGGTCCTTTGACATCATACATCTTTGCTCAGCAGGCTTTCTTAAGCTTGCCTAACTAGTTAATTAAAAACATTTGACATTGGTCACAGAGTAATGGTCACCTAAATACGTTGACTGGTTACTGGTTCGTACACCTGAAGTCTAAAGTACGAGGATTTTTACAACAAAAAACAACCTTTTTGTATCACTATCTGCCAGTTTCAAGCAAAATTACTTTATGTTCATAGTCTTGAATTGTTACATTTTTTTAAAGTGCAGTAGTCTATACACCGATAAGTAGTAAAAGATTTTTGCATGATGGTTTTAAAGCAAATTTGGAACAGCGTTTATCTTGATATAGTTTTATTTTTATTACTTTGGAGATAAAAATTTTCCAAAGGTATATTATTAGAAGGAATAAAAAAGAAAGTAAAATACAGTTATATGAATTCTAAAGACCACTCAAACAAACTAATTAAAAAACACAAGGTTTGAAAATATTTGAATGTCTTTTTTGCCCTCCTTTTCTTCTTTCTGTACAGTAAAGGAGAGTAATATTGAAAATTACCAGAATTAGAGAACTTATCTCTTTTTGTGAAAAAAATAAAAAAGTTATATGTGGAAGAATGCGAGAAATCAGTATATAGATTTTTCAGTGTCTAGAGAAATGGGCTTTTATAGAATCCCAACCTCAACCTAAGTCTTTTAGAGGGGAAGGAGAAAGAATTTAGGGAAAAAAATTGAGAATAATAAAAACTATTTTTATGGATACATTATGTTCATAAAGTATCCTTACTAAAGTAATTACTCCTCTCCTTTTCTGCTACTAAACTCTAACCGTAGAAACCCCCAAACAAACAAGCAAAAAAATCCCCAATTCACAATGCATTTTACTTTTGCAATGACCAACATTTAGCTAGTGAAGAAGAAGTTCTTAGTAGACTTTCTGCAGAACAGATACAGCATATTTATTTTATTACAACTGAGGGAAGGTCTCCCAAATCTTAAGGGAGGAATGAAGAAATCCTCATTAATGAAAAATGTATAGTGCAAAATAGTCTGTAAGAGACAGATGTAAAATTAATTATCCTGGGTACCTAGATTCTTCAGCAAAACACACCTGAGGACCGAAAAGACTTAATTTATTTACTTTAGATGTTCTCTTTACAGAGTTTTCAAGGATGATCAAATAATTAACAAAAGCCAATCAGCAGAGACTACATCTTCTGCTCTTAACCTGAGCAGAATATTGCAGCTGGTGTGTGGCAAGGAGAGCAGAGAGGGAGAAGCTGCTGAAGGGGCCGGGTCACTTCATCTAATGCATGTTTGCACTGAGGACAGAAGTTACAAATGTGAAATCCAAAATTTGAATAATACTAGGGATTCTAGAAAGAAGCTGATGAGAGGACAGAACTCTTTTAACTTTATTTTAGAAAGGACTTCTTACCCTATTTGGTGGTGGTAAAAATATTTAGCAACAGAGCTGGTGTCTGGACTTCAACGCTTCCTTTCAAAAAAACGACAGCTTCAGTCTTCATTTTCCTCTTGTGTTTAATCCTCTTTATCATACTGGGGGGGTAGGTGGGGTGGGTGTTGTTTTTTTATTGGTTTGGTTTGTTTACTCATTTTAAGAGAGAGGGAAAAAATAGAGGCCTATTACTGTTAAATGACAATAACAAATTTGGTTTTTATTGCACTTAATCATTCTCCTTATAAACAAACCCAGATAAAGCACTTATACTGAAAAAATTTAACATAAAAGATATAAAGCAAGCAAACAAAACCCCTACAGAATATCAGTGGATAGAATAGGTCCTAAGAAACACAAGAGCTTTGATTTTTCTTTTAATGAAGTTTCATGTGGTTTTTGTTCCTGGTATCTGATGCCAGTATTCTGGGAAGGGAAACTTTATTAAAAAGGTCTGATTTTGGAAAATCCACTAAAACGTATTCAAATCAATGTTTCCCTTGCAGAAAAAAACCCAAAAAACCCCTTGGGGAGAGAATTAACGGGAATTACTGTATGGGTTGGTCTGCTACTTGTTTTGTATGCTTGACTGCTTGTCAGTGGGCAGAAATCAATGGTTCCCTTTTCACACAGAGAAGAGAAGGAAATGGGGGTCAAATTTTTCTGCATGGGTAGTTTATGTATAGATTAAGTATTGTACATGCGTGTCTCTAGTGTATCCCCTAAATACACAATTTGCCATAGCATTTCAAAAATATGCATTTATGCATGCATTCACTGTTGATTAATTTATGTTACATTTCTCTTTCTGAATTTGCTGTAAAAATTATTGTAGCTTATAACAAATATTATAGCTTGTCTTATAACAAATATATTATAGCTTATAACAAATAACTATTAGGACGAAGAAAAAGTTATTTATGCTTTATATTTAATACTCTATTTTTTTCCCAAAAGTCATGTTGACTATATCTAAAAATGAGACAGTTTGGATTACTTTGCCTAGAATGCCATTCTTTTGATCCCAAAATACAGGGTATAAAAGATATGAAGAAATGCTACATGTCCAACAAGTAAAAGAAATGCCCCAGAGTTCATCCAGCATAGTCATTGTGTCGTGTGGTAGTAACTTGTTGCATTCATTAAAAATAATAATTCAGTAAAGAATGTTTAAAAGTCATTCTGTATCTTATACAAAGGAAGTAAATGGGGTACTGCTCAAACTGCTAGAATGAAAAAATTGAATTCTTTTTAAAGATGCAGTAATTTTTGGCACTAAGGTAGGTTTTTTAATGTTATTTTCCCATGAATTTTGCTTGAAATAATCAGGTGACCACAATGTCAGGCTGTGTCAGGCTATTCCTCCTCTTTCATTCATGAATACCCTGATTTTAAATAGGTGTTCACCTTAAGGTCAAGGGTGCCAAATCTGTTTTGATTGGACATTTATTTGTCTGTCAGGGTTTGTGATGTGGACAGCTGCTTTTCCCACTATGGTGTATTCATTGCAGTATGGTCACAGCATCTGAATTATGTTATTGGTTCACAGGCATTTTTCAGTATTGTATATATTTTGAGGAAAATTATCTGTGTTTAACTACTGTTTAGCACACTCTACCCCGTATCCTTTACATTATATCAAATGTCAGGGAAACTTTTTTTGCAAAATGAACACTTGTATGACTGGAGAGGATGACTGCAAGACAAAAACTTCAGCAAAGCCTGTTGAAATCTGTACTTTGGGCTGAGGCTATAGCCTTAACCATGCTGTAAGACAACATATCCTTTTCCTGAAGATTGTTGCTCTGATGTCCCTTAGCCCAAAAGAGAAATGAGTGCTTTGATGGTAGCACTGAGGAATGGAACTATGAGAAAAATGTCCCTCAGTTTTATTTTAAGGCTGAAGTGAGAGATGTGGATGGCAAGTGTAGTGAGCTAATGTCAAGCCCTATTCAATTATGTTCTTCTGAAACTTTAATAATTTCAGCGACGTATTAATGTCAAAAACCGTAATTTAACTTCAAATTATGTTTTCTTTCTTATATCCTAATCTATAATTTTATCCACACAGGAGTTTGAAATGCCATGGCCATAATCACATTTCAAATTTTCTTCCTCTTTGTGTTTTGGTTCATAGCACTTAACAGCACACTCTTTATTAAGGTTTTTGCTAAGAAGTGAGCATATTTTTTGAAAACTATGGAAACCTTTTTCACAGTAGTCTTCACTAATTATAATTAGAAAAAATTTGGGGAGCATGGAGCATAGCCTGTTACTTAAAAACATAATAAATTATAATTACCCTCCTGATACAATTACTTGATCTACTCTACAGAAATTTATGCAAGAGCTAACTGCTTAAGCTGCACCTCTGGTTTACACAGATGCAGTGGAAGCAGTTTTAGTTATTTTTAACACATTTAACACACACGTTTTGTCTCTAAATGCACATGTGAAAGTAGTCTCTCTAAATTCCCAGTGAAATCAATTCTGAATGTAAACTGGGTAAATCCATTAAAACCAATAAGAATAAAAAGGAAGTAATGGTCAATAAATGATAAACAAATGATAAAAATTTGCCTTGAGTATGATGTTTTTTCCATCCTCTGCTAGTCACCAGAAAAAAATCTGCAAATTTTCCTGCAAATTTTCCTTTTCAGGAAAACTTCCTCCGAACTAATATTTATCCAATATTGCAATCCTTAATAATAATAATAATATTAATCCCTAGTACTTATTTGGTATTATGCATATATTTAGAAGTGGAAGTTGTTCTGCTAAATACATTAAATTCTTCTCCAATGTAGCACACATGTAAGAAAGAAGATAAAAACTAAATCAGAACAATTGAGTAGTATGGCCCTGAGCAGAGAGAGTCCATGTCTCTTTTGGAAAATATACATGGATGTATTTACAAAGACCTAGCTAATTAGTTGTCTTTTTCTTTCTGGTTTGGGTTGTTTGGTTGTTTTTAGGGTAACATTTATGTTATTGCTTTTATTTTTTCAAATATGCCATTCCACTTCTTTCTGTTTACTATTATTAAAAATTTATATGCATGTTAGTTTAATTATAAGAACCATGATTACACAATTCTCACAAGTTCTCACACAACTGAAATTCAAAAACTTAAAATTTAAAAAATGTAGCATATTTTCTGTTTCCAGATTTAGTTAATTTTATATGCAGGCTAGTGGATTTCATGTAAAGATACAGCATTTTTGCCTTTTATTTTTTCTAAACAGAAATTTGGGGGATTGATCAATTCTGTGTTTATATCACAAAATCATAGAATCACAGAATGATTTGGGTTGGAAGGGACCTTAAAGATCACCTAGTTCCAACTCCCCTGCCATAGGCAGGGACATCTTCCACTAGACCAGGTTGCTCAGAGCGGCATCCAACCTGGCCTTGAACACTTCCAGGGACGGCGCACCCACAACTCTGGACAACCTGTTCCAGTGCCTCACCACCCTTAGAAAGACATCCACCACACTGTACACACATTTATCCTGCATTCCATCTTTTACAAAATATAAAAAAACAGTATAAACTTTCAGTTGTGCAGGATTTAATTCTTATCCAATAGGGCATGTTCCTTCTGTCTTCGATTGTTTTCATCTGTGCTTTGTTGCCTTTAAGTAGGTTAAAAAAACAGTGTCATTAATATTCATATGATATTTTGTCCCTATCACGTGATCCAGACTAGCATAGAAAATAATGTCTACCCAATTCTTACAGCTGGAATTACTCCAGGTTTCTTGAAACGTGAAATAATTTACCAACCAAGAATGACTGTCTCCAGAATTTTGTCAGGTAAATCATTCCCCAGGCTCTTTGGTTCTTCACTGTAAGCTAATCCTGTTTAGAAATAGCTGAAGTCTTAGTCTGATTTATGTAACATTATTGGTGGTGTGTGCCAGTTTCTCTTCACATTTTACAGACCCATCTTTGGCAAAATTGAGTGTTTGCAAAAATGTATTTGACAAAATCAGTTACGGTAAACATCATGATCTGACAAAGAGCTGGCCGACTTTGAAAGGTTTAAAGCCTCCAGATAGATACAAATAAGATAAGAAAAAGCAGACACATGTTAAATCATCCAACAGCAAAGGGGATACTTTATGGAAATGAACTCGCAAGATAATAATTTGAATTTGACAAGGTGATAATTAAAGTCCCTAGATAGACTCTTTCCACATCTGTATGCCTTTCAGTGAAGTTGGTTAGCATATTAACTACTGTTGGAGAATGCTAAAAAATATTCATGGGATGTTAAACTGCATATTGTTATTCATTTCAATTTGTATAATAAATGTAACAGAATGCAATGCATACAGTATTACACAAGAGGTACTAATCTCTATTATAGACTTATTTTAAAGAACTCTGATACCATACTAGGCTCTCAGATGCCAGTTATATCCAGAGAAATGCAAAAGATTTAATATTAATTAGTCTTTCTGGCAAGAACAACAAGGTGATAAATTTCTTTTGAATGTGAAATACTGAGGCCAAGACTTTTTCAGTGCAGAAGCTGGAACTATTTTATATTGTACTTACTGAATAATGACTATCAATAGGTACTTTTACTGGAAATACTTTAATAGCAACTAGCTTCATGGAAAAGCTTTGAAGCTTATATCTGTAATAAAAGGTTTGTTGTTAACTGGTGATAGTTTTTTGGACCAACTTTAAACAAATAGCCACAAAAAACTATTGGTGGATTGTTGAAAAGCCAGTACTCTCTCCCATGGATTTACTGCATCAGTGGGAAAGCATTCATATACTTCTATAAAAGACATAATTTCTTTTCAGAAAAAAAAGAGAAAAAAAGGACAGAAGGCAATTTTAAGTGTAAACACTACACATCTATGTTCCCTAGCACATTCAGGTGTCATTTACATTTTACGTTGCGTTAAAAGTACATTTTTAAAGTAAGACTTCTACTTTTCCACACTTATGTGGAGTCACGTAATGGAGTGGTCTCAGGGTGCTGGAATTGGATTCACTGCAGGTGGAACAGTGGAGGAATACATATTGGGAAGCTCACCTAGGACATTCCATCTGCAGATGGGCATTTGGACCCTTGGAGAGAGATGAGGACTGATCTGAAGTACACAGAAAACACACCACATTATCTCTCTGTGGTCATCAGGTCCTTGGCACCAGCTGTTCTGCTTTGCAAATCCATTCTAATGGTCTACAATAATTGTTTCTGCAGGTGTACTCTCCATGTGATAGATAAAAGTGGAGTGCATGCACATTAAAAAGTGGGAGCCTTCAGGTCTGGGGAATGACTGGCAGCACCAGCTGGAGAGAGATGGAAACTTTGCCACTTAAAGTAAAGATTTAGTGTGAAGAGCTCAAAACACTGAGAGAGCAAAGGATTATCAAGTCTGCCGTAGGAGTGATTGTCGTCTCTGAGTCACTGGAGTGAAAGACATAAAAAACACTGTGATATGAAAGTGCTGTAAAAGCCTATATGACCAAAAGGGATGTGTTCAATGTTCTTTTATTTTTCCTTTTTTTAATATTCTATGTCCCTAAATTAAGGAGAATTTTGCATTGAAAAAATGTTTCTCATAAGTCGATGTTAGTCTGTCATCTTTTACAGTAGCAACATAATTATCATATAGCCAAGAATTTATGAATCATTTTGCACTGCTACATGTTTTTGTTAGCATTTAATGCTTTAACTTAACACATGGTATTCATATTCTGTGGAGTGATTTCCATGCATCATGATTTTCTCATTTAACTGTGCCAAAACTTATTTACAACTTGGAATATTTCTTCCTGACATTTTTATTTTTCTTTTCCAGTCTTCATATCATCACATCACTATCTGTAGAGATCATGAATGTCACAATTAGAAAAAAGGCCAATATATTTTGCAACTTGATAGATTTTCCTACATCCCTCTTTTGAATTTTGCTCCAAATACTTCATTTAAAATAAAACAATGCAAAACATCAACTTCCGTAGCATGCTAAGGCAGTAGTTGGTGAAATACTAAATGACATTTCAGCTTGGTTTTGTTACAGTTTCCAAAAACATAAAACACATGCAATACTTCTTGATCTTGACAGATTTAATTTCATGCAGTTTAAGAGCGTGGTTTTAAAATCTCCATGACTGAGAAAACATCGATCTGATAATAGCTTTTTTTCCCCTGGTTAGCTGCTACACAATTGTCCCTGCAGGAGGCTATAAAGATGCAGGTTTTAAAGGGCTAAAATTCATAGTAAATAACGAATGTCTATTACATTAGCATCACTAAAAATGCATTCATACATGTATTCATGGGTTCATATTTTTAAGGGAAATATATGTATATCCAGTTTACTTGCCATCAGTAGAGTAACTTCACTATTGTATGTTAAAAAATCAGTATTAAGTTAATAATGCATGGTCCTTTTAACACTGAATTTCTTTGATCTCTGTTACGAAAATGTGAAAAAGGGAATAAGGTCTCCTGCTTTATCTCAATTCAGTAATCACCACTCTACTTCCTAACTCCTGAACTATATTATACATTTAATTTCCAGCTGCTTTTGATGTAGCTGTGAACATCTGAATTAAGGCTCTAATGCAGAGTCCCACTTTGTTACAGAGCATGTTTTTGCTTTTTTATATGTACAATGTTTCTTTTTAATATTTTAAGGGAGGGGGTGCTATATCCTGGTTTCAAACCATATAATTATCATACAATACTTAATACAAAGACATAAAAATCGGGGGAAATAAATCTTAATTAATTAAAACAAATATATTTGTTATAAATTCAGAAAAATATAACTAGTTCTCAGAGAATTTTGCTTTCGGAGTTTCATGTTACCGCTAAGTAAGTTAGAAAACTTCTTTTTGTAAATGCCCCAAAGTAGAGAATTTAATTTCTTGATGTTAAAAATTACTAAAACAAGGTCCCTACAACAGTAAGCAGAAAGGTAGGTCACAGAGGGGAATATAAATAAATAAATAAACAAATATACACAGCAGTATATTTTAATTGTAGATACCATGCAGAATATCATCTGGTGCAGTGTGACAAATTTGTCTTTTCTAGTTTTGCTGTTATTGCTACTGTGTTAATGAGAGAACTCTCATTAAAATTGCAAAACTTAACACTTTCATTTACATTATTTCAAAACTTATTCAACACTGATAGGCAAGAAGTACCATTCAAATTTAAAGTACTTTGCAAAATACTGACCTTTTCAAGAAAGGAGAAACTGATAGAATAGAAATCTAGTAGTTATGAAACAAAAAAAAAAGAGTAAAATAGAGAAAAAAGTTGTAAAGGAAGAGAGAAACAACTTGAAAATATCCTTATGGTAAGTACATTTAGGCCACACACTTTCAAACAGACTCTGTTTAGGAACTTTCATCTGGCATTTTGGATGTTTCTCAAGATACATTCTTGGGCACAGTAACTGGTTAATGTGGCCTTAAAATGACAGAGGTAAGAATAGTCCCCAACCTCTTAACATTGTGTCTAGCAACCAGGAAGCCTTGTTTATTAGTTTTGAGAAACCTTAAATGCATATAAATTACGCCTAATGGTGGGAAAAATGATAAGACCCAGGCCTACAAGCAAAGGCTAGTCTGAGTTGTCTTAGTGGCTATTAATTACTGTATACTTCAATTCGATCTCACAAATAAGTGAAAGTGGCTAATATTTTCCTTAATCTCAACCTCAGCTTGTAACGTTTGTAGTGCTGTCTGTGGGACACATTTAGATTAATGGGTTCAACAGTAAAGGTCAATAATAAGCCTGAGGGTCCACTGAAAATCCTGACAGTAACATTTGCCAGGTGTGACTTCTGGACATGGCCTGCTATCACTAACTGACCAGTAACCCACAGATAACAGGAAAAGTAAGCCTTTCACCACAAAACCTAGCTTATTTGATAAGAAAATAGACATTTCAGTCCTTTCAGAGAGCACAATGTGCTCAGTGATTTCTGGGCATGTCTTGAAATGTATGGGACTGCTCTTACTTATATAGAGATCCATATGAATGTGTGTGTGTGTGAACACGTGTGCATGTGTATGTGTGTCTGTCTCCCCATTTTTTGTCCCCAGCACGACATCTCACTAAGTCTCAGTGGGACTATTGTTGCTCTGAAGCATCCGTTCAGCAGGAGTGAAACAGCTTGCATCTACCCGTGGGGGGTGTGACTGAAAATAAGGAGAGAAAAAAAAAGAAGCTCAACTTCACATCCAGTGGTATTCCGAGGAAGAGAAAAATAGGTGCTGTTTATGAAAATGTGGCGGGGGAAAAAGCAAAAACTTGGGATTTTTGGAGAGCAGAAGTTGAAACAATATAAGCTCATTGTGTATCAGGAAATATTTCCAGTAAGAAACAGAAACAATTCTATATTGTTTATTTATCTCTATTTTTCCCCTGAAAATTAAAAATCCTTTTTTTTTTCTTTCATTCTTCTGACTTACTTCCCCGTCGTTCATCTGTTACACAGCTAACTCAAAGTACTGGCTTTGCATGGAGGGTGGTGGCACTTCAGATTGTCCTGAGGGAATATAAAGAAACAAGCAGAGTACAGTAATAGCACACAGAGCACTTTGAGTTTCTCTGAACATTTTAGGACTTTAAGATGCAGAATTCAGAAACAGGAGACCGTTGGTGAGAAAAGCAGTTGGATGTAGTCAGCTTGAGCTTCAAAGATAAATCATTCAAGAGCAAGGTCATTGTAGCCATGCTGTGAATTTGGGGCCTCCCAACCCCTTACTTGCCACCCTGCAGGAAGATTTTAAGAGAGATTAGAAGTTTATAGCAGGATACGGGAACAAAAAGACACCCTATTCAGGCCAGCTCTATGCAAGCCTAGCTTGTCTTTTCCTTCCCAGTTGTGAGCTTGAAACCCTGATGTCTGCCTGCTCCTCAGTCTCCCGTCAGTGACTGACCACTTTCAGCTGCAGCAGCCAGGAATTTACTCCTTTCTAATGACGAAAATGTTCGCTTTCTTCCGTAATCACGAAGGCAGTCTCAGCTGCCTGCTTCTGTGTTCATGCGAATATTAACTCACCTGGGAAGCTTTCCTCTGGAGTTGGATGTGGGTTGTAATTAAAGAGTGTGTTAAGAACGAGCTAGCATTGTATCTACAATGCTGAAAGTAGTCATAAGGAATATGTACACAGAAAAAGAAAATAGATGAGCTAATAAGCCGGTAGCAAACAATCCACTTCAAAGCACTATCTAGTTAGGACAGCCACAGGCAAAAAGTAGTGGGAGAGGACCGTAAATCAGGGCCCTGCTTTGTAAAACACACTTCAGCCTGAGGGACTATGGAAAGAGTCTAGCCCAGGGAATGCAGCCAGGGAAATAAGGCTGCTCTGGTTTCTGAAAATGGGATAGAGCAAGCCTATTTCAGCTGAGGTAAAGAAAAGTTTTGCAAATGTCAATAAAGATAAACCACTGACAAATACTTGCTAAATAATTAATTTGCATCCCAAATGCTCAAGTTTAAAAACTTACACTGAATGTGCCAGAATTAAGTGGCCTTAAAGCAAGAAGAAATTGTAAGCCTCTCACTGAGCAGTTAGATTTCCCTCAGAAGTTTCTGGAAAGTGCCTCCAGCTGATGACAATCAAGCCTTAAAATACAGATAAAGGATCTCAGCAACTGAGTTTTATAGCATGTAGAGATAATAAATCATTGAATATTAGGGAGTTTGAAATTTTTTTCATCACATATTTTCTACTGACAATGCTGATTTGCCAAACCTTTTCCCATTATTTCTGTCAATTCTGAACATTAGGGGGATAACCTTGGAAAATTGTCAGAATGCCTTATGTTGACATTTTTATTGAAAATATTAAGTTTTATAGTTCAAAATTATTTTGTTTGGCTATTAAACTAATTATAGCTGTAAAAGGTTGGCATTTATTGAATCTTACATTTTAGGCTTTTAGGTTTTTTTTCTAAATCTTTAAATGTTTTGTCTGAAGTCCGGTTTGAGAAAGTTCTCACTATATTAAGCATAATCAGGATCATACATTAAAAATGATCCATTTCATTCTCCAAGATCTAATCTCTGTCAATATTTGTTTATAATACCTGCATAAGAGCAGGTACCTCATGAAAAAAAATAACTCAAGTAATAACTATTATAGAAGTACATCAGAGTCTCCTTTTCACTTCATTTAGGTAAATCTTACAGAAAGAACAGTCAAACTATTGCTTAGGTAAAGCAATACCATATCTGATTCCTTCTGATGCAAAATATGCAAGCCTTCAAACACATTCATGAGCACTCGCCCAGCTCAACAATAATAGACTAGCTGTTCAAAAACTGTGTAAATGTAATTGGATTCTTTGGTTCAGATCCCAAGGCTTCATTCAATTTTGTTCAGTTGTTATTGAAACAAGCTCCTATTGAATGAAAAAACATTTTATCATAGTTAAAACTTAACCGGGATGTCTGATTTTGACCTGCTTATATTGCTGTATGTGAAGTACTTCATGCAGTGCATGAGGAATTTTATGCGATAATCAATGCTGACAAAAGTGCTATGAGACCAAAAATAGTCTGACCAAAACCTGATCACAGTTATCAGTGTCTGAAAAAAATACCTATTGACTTTTTTTTTTGCCAAAGTACCTCTATTTCCTTCCCAAAATACAGTTGTTTTCTGTGATTGATAAGTTCACTTGCTTTTAAGCTCATTCACATCCATTAGTTCTGCCTTTTCCCCTCCCTGTTGAAAATTAGGAGCTGTCAGACTGAAATGTTCTTGACAGACACAAATAGTGTCCCCAGGGGTAGCAAAAACCATTCTGAATCAGTAAGAGACAGATTTTAATGCATTGCTTTGCTGACACTGGTCAGTCCACTTACTTTACAGAAAATGTTGACATAAAAGACAATTATACAAATACTGGTTTTTAATGTCTTCCTAAAAATGCTTAATTTTTTTTTTCTTTTTGGCAAAGCTATAAATTTCAGATATTTTGAATAAAATTCATGGTGCAAGTGTGAAATCTATATGTTGATCCTTTACAGATCCTTCACAGAATATTTCAGGTGTTGTCTGTTTTCAGGCCTCATCTAAAGCCCATTAAGGTTAGCAACACTAATCTTTTTTTCACTTTAATGAGCTTTGGGTCATATCCAGTATGTGAGCAACAGTCACCCATGTGCTATTTAAACTTGCAGTATGCGTGTTCCCATGTTACAGAACCAATGTCAGTTCTGGCTCTGCTGAAGCTGATGGGAGCTGTGAAGCCTTCCAGACCAGGATTTCCAACTTTATCTCTGGTATATGAGAGCAGGGGCTTCAAGCAAGCAGAGCTTTGGAGGAAAAAAAAAAATCTAAACTAACAACAGAATTACTGTTTATTTTATTGTCTCATGTGTGGTTAACCTCAGACTAATTTTCTATATCCATATGTCTTCTACATAAAAAGAACAACTTACTCTCATGTAGTAGTATGCATAGTTCATTTCGTAAAGCATTGCATCTTTTTTATTAGACATAGTTAGACATTAGACCCATTAAAAAATTATTTCTGTAAGAATTTCAGTTATTTTTGTTTTCAATGCTAGCATATGTATAATTTCTCCCATTGGGAGAACATTATAGTGGGAGAAATTACAAAACAAAGTGTGGAAATAGTAACGATAAATAATTACTGTGATGAAGAATTGTTTTCTGTTTTCTATATTCTCTTTAATATGTGGATTTAATACATTGACTGGTCATAATGAAGAAGTCCTGAGGTATAAGAAGTTTGAGAAAAGTGATGAGTGTGCCCATTACCTTATTCATTCCAACAATATCCTTTATTCCTGCCTCATCCCCTGCCCACCCAGCTGTCTGAGTTGTAGTCTGAAAGGCTAGCTGTTTGTTTAACAAGATTTATAGGCTCAGCTGCTTTGTCTCAGCCATGGCTTGGGGGAAATGGTGACTGGAGAGGTGTAGGCTGTCGGCCAAAAGGGTTTCGAATACTGTTGTGCCATGGATGATCTCCAGTGTTAATTGGGTTGCTGCTTTCTGATGCCATATGAGGTGGTTACCCACACCGCAGGAGACAGCAGACCTGATTGGAATGAATATGTGAAAGATTAGGGGACATCAAATGCTACAGGAATTGTTGTTTATTGTTAATTGGCTGATGGATCATAAATATTGTGGTGGAAACAATCACTCAGGTACTTTAGAGATATACAGAAGATAAAAAATGTGCCAAGGGCTGACCTGTGTGAAGAAAACTAGTGCTGAAGACTCCACTCTAAATGAGAAAGGGCTAGTCTGACTTCTTTCATGTATTTTTGTAAACTAAATTTTAAAGCCACATAACTGTGATCTATTAGTACTTGACATACACTAACTGCCATCATCTTTAGTAATAGTGTTGCTGTCTTTGCTGCTGTCATCATTATAATTGTCATTATTTTATAAAATGAAATTGCTGTTTTCTGGCAACTGGATTGCCAAGACTAGGTCCCAGAGGATGCATGTGATCACATTTTTATTCTTCAGTATGTGTGGTAAAGGAGAAAGGGAAGAAATGTATTATTGGATAGACTACGGTTTCTAAAGTGTGCTCTCGCCATTTTATACTAATCAGAGGGAAGATTTCAGAGCAGATGGATTTCAGGTCAGTTGCAGGATGGGAAGTTCTGCAGAATATGTTTTGATGTAAAAAATTATAATGAAAAACACACTGAGCTTTAAGCACTATCTGAAAAACCATAAAGATCAATCATATAATAGTGAAACCTCCAATAAATATGATGCTAATAATCATGGTGTATTTAATATTCATACATGTTTAGGAACTTTAATATAAAACATTACTTAACACTTTACACTAATTTTTATTGTTATTTCCCTGTATTTCTCACATGAAGTGGAGGCTTATTTTAAGATTATAGTCATCTTTCCTAACACCGTGCTGGAGATTTTCTCACCAATGTCTGCTATTGTTGGTCTATTTTAGTTGTTAAACTAGAAGATTAGCAAAGTTTAAGGAAATTAAAAATATTTCCTGACATATTTATTAGGTATTAAATATCTTGGGCAGTGATTAAATAACACTGAAAATTCTATTTCTTACAAAATCCTTACTGTTTGACTAGTTCTAGGAGTAGAGCTGGGATAAAGAGAGGCACCTTAGTACCTAGTAAAGGGTAGTTATACATTATGTTGTTTTCCTTATCCATGTCTTTCACGGCTGCTCAGGGCCAAAATTTGTTTTGCATCTCTGAGCAAGGAAAAGCTATATAAGTTAGGTTGAAAATCTTTTCCCAGTGAGAGATCTTAAAGAGAATTTATATGTGGCCATCAGAATCAAGGGAATCTTGTTATCTATGATAGGGTCCCAGGATAATGCCTTGCAATCCCTGCACCCTGACAGAGCCCTGATGCTCAGAATAACAGGAAATCACACACAGAAAGAGAAGAAGTAATAGAATAGACCAACTCACATAATAATGTAAATCACACACAGAAAGAGAAGAAGTAATAGAATAGACCAACTCACATAATAATGTTTCTGCTCTGCTTTTTGAGGTGACTGGTTTGATGGTATCAAATTTCTGCACACGTTCCTCTGGAAAGTGAAAGAAGTCTGGAGAGAAGACACAAAAGTGAATGACACCGCCTAGCCCTTGCCTGACTTCTTGTGACTACGGCAGGACACCCCTACATCTCTCAGAGTACTTGATGCCATGTAGTATGTCTGCGTCTTCTGTGTATAACTTAAAAAACATTGAAAATTTTTTTTTGCTTTTACAAAAGGTGGGATTAACCTGATGTTGCGGTTAAAAGAAGATGCAGAACATAATTCTGAAGTATCTGGTTAGAAATAAAAATAAAGGTGGAAATATTCTTATGCATAATGTTTGGGTTGCTACTTCCCCATCTTCATTAACTTTCTTACTGCTGCGTATTTGTTCATAATCACCTCTGACCAATAGCTTCTTTCCATTGTGAAAGGGTGTCCTAAGTTACAATATAGATGTATTTAAGTATTCTATTACCACCAGCTGTGGGCCATTAGCTGTTATCTCCTGCTATGACCCACCCCTGATAACAGACAGTGGGCCATCAAGAAACCACTGCATGATTCATGGACTTATCTCATCCTATTGTGAGATGCTCCGCCCAGGAGGGAGGAGCCAAGCATTCCCGCCTGGATATAACCTGGCCTTGGAACTGCCTAAAGGAGCCTTTTCTACTGCATTCCCAGAGGAAGACGAGAGCGTTCTACACCATCACTGGACCTTCACAGGAAGACCAGACCCTTCTACAGGATCAGTGCTTCAAGAGGACTGTCACTCCAGGAGGACTGCAGCCACCATTTAATTGGACTGCTACCAACCCCCTGACCATCAGGGGGTCAGGTTTGTACTCTGACACTGTCAGTGGGTTGTTTTTTTGTACTATTGCTTTTATTTTATTTTTCCTATTAAATTATATTTCTGACTTGGAGTCTCCAACTAGTTTGCTTTTCAAACTAGCACAAAGGGTTAGGATGGTTATCACATGGACAAATACACTGTGACCAAATGGCCAAATAAAAAGATGTAAAGCATGACTAAGAGCGGGGAATGGTGAATAAGCAAGCAGAATGAATCGTAAAATTGTCATCACAGTGTCTTGATTCAGTCAAAGAGCCAAAGAGAGAAATCCCAAGCACAAATACAGCTGGAGAGGAAACAGATTGAGAGCAGCCCTAAGGAGAGGGAATTTGGGAACTTAGAGGATTTGGTTAAGGAGAAGGTCAACATCAGATAGCAATGTGCACTTGCAGCCTAGAAAGACAAATGTATCCTGGGCTGCATCAAAAGCAGTGTGGCCAGCAGGGCAAGGAAAGGGATTCTATGCCTTTCTACTCCACTGTCATGAGACTCCACCTGAATTACTGCATCAAGCTCTGGGGTCCCCAAGCTAAGACCAATGTGGACTTGTTGGAGTGAGTTTGGAGGAGACTCACAAAGCACCTCTCTTATGAGGAGAGGCTGAGAGAGTAGGGATTGTTTACCATGCAGAAGAAAAGGCTTCAGTGGAGACCTTACTACAGCCTTCCAGCACCTGAAGGGAGCTTACAAGAACAGAACACGTTGGATGGGGCATCGAGCAACATGGTCTAGCAGAAGGGAAGCCTTCTGCCCAGGGAAGAGGAGTTGGAACTAGATAATTTTCCCTTCCAATTCAAACCATTCTATGATTCTATGATTCTATAATTCTATGATTTTAGTTATCATATGGAAGTACTGTCTGAAGTACATTTTCCTCATGTTCAGGCACACTAACTGTCTTTTTATAATTTGTTCTTTGGAAAGCATACTAATTTGTAGAACTTAGAAAAGTGTAAAGAATTCTTTCATGAAATAAATAAAAGAAAGATGCATTGTACTGTGTGGTGTGATTACAGTCCATGAGAACATTTTTGTGTGATACATAACATATGCAGTATTATTTAAAGCACAGCATTTATAGGACTTCAACTAATATAACTTTATGGAACTATGTCACAAGCAAAGTTATGATGGTGACAATGATTCCTACTGGACAAGTCTGGTCTAAGTTTTTTTCTTCTTTATGAAAAACTAGTTCAATCTGGTTTTTTTAGGGTTCTAAGAGTTTGCAATCTTCTTCTGAAGGCAGATTTGGTACATTCAAAAATAACACTGTGTCCTGCTAAGAGGTAGGGTTTCTAGTGTAGTCAGACAATTGTTTGGAAAAAAAAAGGGGGACAGATACAGGGGTCTTGCAGCATTAGTGGTTCTTGAAAACTAATTTACTGGCTAGTTTTCACTTTAAGGCACATATGAGTTGTGCAATAGGGCTCCAGGGGTGAGACAGTGCATGCAATCTGTGTGCAGGCTGCATGTGTGTGCATCTGAGAAACCCAGTTTGCCTGATTGGCACTTCGTTGCTTAACACTTGGCTTTTTGTAACTTGTTTATCCAAGTGCATGATATATTCTTGTGCAGCATGACTTTTTTTGAGGAATAAGTTGTGATAGTCCAAGCCTATAATTTGATTTCAGCAACAGGCCTTCAGGGACTGGAGTATTTGTTCTAACTTGACTTTGCTTCTCCCTGCTGAAGTACTTCACTCAGAATATGCACACCCACTCTCCTCCACGTTTAGCAAAGTGTGCTCATTGTCCTGTATTGTAATCTCAAAGGTCAGGGCATTGAACCATTAAATATTCAATTTATTCATGTAGGTACATTACACGCGTTTCAGTGTTTTCTTAAATGATTTGACATTAGCAAAAGAACACTGAGGCAAAAGAAACTGTACAGAAGAGAAAGGCCTTAGGCAATACACAACAACAAATCATAACAGAGATTAAAACCAGATTTAATATACATATTTTTGTAAAAACCCCTTCCTTCATTATAGGAGTATTAGCTAGCGAATGACTGCTCGTGCAATTTGCTGTACATTAACTTACAAAATTCTATTAAACTTGTTGATAAAAATTGTTATAAAATAACTCATTGATGCCAAATCAAAATCCTTATATACATTCAGTCTCAAAATATACAAATTTTCCATGTGGGATCCTGTATCACTCTGATTCTGAGAGGTCTAACTAGAGCTGAACTAAAACTGACGTGTTTTCCTTTTCTTCATCTAAAGCAGGCTTTCTTTCAGCTGTTTACTCATTTACTGTGTCTCCTTTTTATAAACATTGAAAAGTTAAAATTCATTGAACCCAACATTCACTCTCCTTCAATTTCTAAATTATAGATATGAGTTTTTGGTTGATTGTATATTTGTAGCTGTGAGTATTCATGGGAAAAATTTGTGATTTTCCCTCGAGGGATAAAATGTTACTCCCAAATCAAGACTATTTAAAAAAAAATATAAGCATATATTGCATAGTAAAAGAATACAAAAAAAGAATTGAACTATTAAGTACAAATTACATTTACAGACCTTGTGGAAAACATGTACCTTTCATCCTTTTCCTTTTCAGGGCTCTGCTGGTATGAAGACTACAAAGACATAAAATAACATTTTTCATATTAATGGACAGCTTCCAAAATAATATAATTTTGCATCTAGAAATATATGCTCTATATTAATGTTCACAGTATTTAATGACCTGAGAACTTAGGAAAGTAAAATTTTACAAATTTTTACTTCAAAAATTTGGCAAGGAACAGTACTGAACTATTGAAATAGATCATAAGGAAGATGATAATTTAGAGGCAAAATCTGCCAACCTGCTTGTATTGACCAGATTTTACTCTGAAGTTGTCCTAGTGAGATCAATAAGATTACTAGAACAGTAATGCTCTGCTTATTGAGGGCATTAGTGTGAGAAAGCCTGGCAGAATCTGGCATTTAAAGTCTCTTACTGACCAAAAATGTCCTTTTTTTTTTCCAATTCTTTTTTTTTTTCTGTAAGTATATTTGTTTTGCAACTTACTGTAGCATTCTCTCCTTAGGAGGATAAGACCTCTTCTGCTCTTTGTGAAACCAGAAAAATACCATCTATGTTTTCTCTTCTTCACTCTTGAACCACTGAGAGCAATACAAAAATTGGCATTGATTCAGTGAGAGTAGAGACTTGACCCTGACATTCTGAGCCCGCTTATGGACAGTGTAGCCCTTTAGTGGTGCTTGACAGAGGCCTGGATCATACCCGAGGTAGATATCATTTGCAAAAGGTGAGTCACTTCACTATTTTTTTCCTCTTCAAGCACTGGTGATGACTTTCTTGCAACTGCTTGAGAGGGAATAGAGACAAGGGTGGAAATAATTATGAAATCTTTTGTTGGAGAGTAAATTCCATTTTGAAGTCAATATCTTTTTCTCTTTTTTTGTGTTAGTTGCTGCTGCTGCTGCTGCCATGCACTTATCTTTGTTGCAACTTCCATGTGCCTGAACATGATTGGTTGGCTCCATGTTCTCATGCTATTGTTCAAGATGTTTCTATGGAGAGTGATTTAATTTCACTAGATTTGTGGCTTTCTCCTGCTGTGCCTGTATAATGGCATTGAGGCAGATTGTTGAAAGGGAGAGTCTCAAGCCAGGTGGAGTTAATTAAGCTGAGGTAGGTACCCCCAGTCCTTCTCACATGCAAAAGAGTATAGAGCAAACCTGGCAGCTGATGATTTAACAAATGTAAATATATTTTTGATGACAGATTATGTCATGTAAAAATAGTGAAAGCAACTGAAAACTAAGGCAATGTACTGTCTGCCTAAATTGCAATTCCCACTAAGGAAGAAGTAATTTATTTGCTGTGAATAAATGAACAGTCATAGGGTTGGAAAGAAACTCACTTGGTCTTAAAATGAGAGGACTTGATACACATGCAAGAAAGACACAAGACCCCCCTCTTCCCCTCCCTTCAAGAGTCCATGTTATTGACACATTGTTGACATATTGAATTTGGAAATTCCTCTAACTCCTGACATGCTAAAAAGTTACTGAAACATACTAGACACGCACACAAAAAAGCAGATGACGCTCTATATTACTTGTGACTCATTCTGGTGGGGAAAAAAACACGTGAAGTTCAGGATTTTCCTGAAAACTGCCAAAATTTACAAGCTGCAGAAATGTAGACTTGCTTAAACCATATTTACAATGATGAACTGACATGAAAGAAAGAAACAACACAGAGAGCAAGGTACATATAAGGATATCTCCTACAATTTTAAGTAGTATGGATGGAGGAAGTTTGTTTTCACTTTTGCTTAAATGAGCATATTTTACAAAATTAGTGTACCTCAGTACAAGATACATTTGACAGAGTCAGGTGAGAACAAGCAGAAACTTGTAGATCATCTGTAATAAAGAATGGACCTAAGTGTGGCAAAGAAACTGTGGATCTGGAGCTTAATGGATTGAGAGGGAATGAGAAGATGAAACTGGGAAACAGCTAATGGCCACAGCATGCTTTTTGTCTTCATGAACTAATTTCCCGGAGGAATGTGTTTTCCTGCAGGACTATGTTTGGTATGAAAATTAAATGGAAGCATAAGCAGTTTATCTAAGGTATGTTATCTAATCTGTGCATGTATTTTAAATCCATCAGAACAGAATCTCAGCACTAACGGTCTTTTAAAACAAAGCAGTCAGAGGGCTGAAATTAACCACTCTGCTTACATCACCTGAACATAGCATGTTTTTCCCTTGTCTTACTCTCCAAGGGAATACTACTGGGTCACTCAGAGGTGACTGCATGAATGCAAATGAAAAGAGATTGATCTTCACTTTCACATGTAAGGTGCTATGGTCCAGAACTTACTCTAATTTTTGGTGAAATTTTCTGTCTGTAAAGCAGACAAAGGCAGTTTCCAGGATCTTAACCCTGGTCTCTGTCTGTCACAGTTACTAAAAGACTACAGCTGCCACACTGGGGCAGGTATGAGCAGCAGGTATGAGGAGTCATGGCCTCGTCCTTTCAAGACTTTGAAAAACAGGGCCAGCATTTGGCCTTGGAGTGGGTTTGGTGCCACCCAGGTAGAGAAAACAACAGAGAGATCATCAGAATGACGTGCTCAACTTAGGACTTGCACAGAATAAGAAGATTGCAGCCAAATGTTTCTCACATTTCTGATTTCTTCTTAAGGGGAAAGATAAGAGATACAATATAACATTATGTTTCCTGAGTAATTGATTAGATAATGCATTTCAAAGTGATGTGGCAATGGTACATAACAAGGTATTCAATGTAATTGTAGTTTGAGTTCTAGTTCTGGGCTTTAAGCTTTCCAGGAGTTCTTATGACAAATATGGGGAAAGGAATCCTGGAATTACTGAGCCTTATGAATCTGTTGTAACACTAACACATTCCATCAGTTTCTCTGGTCAACCTATTGATAATGAACATGTCAAAGTTAATAGAAGAAAAATTATTTGGATCAAACTGACTCATGAGCTAGTTGAGTTAATATCTGGGATTAAGGCTAGATTTTATCTACTATGAAGTAAGAGCAATGTTAACAAGCACTACAAAAATAAAATAATTCCAGCCCAAATTTGGAGGTGAAAAGGAAAATAAGGATATGAAGGTCAAAAAATGTCTTTCTAATGGCAATTTTTCAAAGTTGAATTGTTACATTCATTTTATGACATAATATCTAGCATCCACAATAATTTGTTTGACCAAAAGTCAATTGAATTTCTTCTTTTCAAAACAGAGCTTCAACCCCCACATCAGCTATTTTTAAATTTAAAATTAGTTTTAAACACATCAGTTATTCTTGTTTTACATGATTCCTGGTGATCTTCTGAACTCTCGAAAGACTAGGATTGCCCATGAATGCACCAAGTACATTAACATATTATTCAGTATGTCAGACACCTTCACTCCTAACTCAGAAAGAACTCATTATGAGTAGAGAAGATAATTTATGGACCTTCACTAGGACTCCTCATTAGAAGTTTAATTTTCTAGGAACTACAGTAGCTTTTGGAAATTCTCTGCATGAGTTTTCAGAATCTCAAATAACTTCAACAAGTGTCAGGTCTAAATATTCTCGGTATCAAACTGCCATACACACAATTGTTTTAATACAGAAACAAGGTCATTTTTTATATATATGGTTCACACAACTTCTGCTCTGTCATTCAGAGGTGGCCCAACATTAGGAGAACCTTCCAGTTTCCAGAAAATAATTTTTCAAAATACTTTATCTTCATAATAACACTGCCTGTCAAAGTAGTCAGATTGTAAAACTAGAGGTAGTTCTGCCAGTGGGTGAAAATTTATTACACTGAAGCCACTGACAAACACCTAGAGGGATACTATTTCACTCATGATATTTCACCATAATATATTATGACTCTAAAAAAAGTGGTGATTATTCATAATTGAATTGTGATTACGGATGAGAAGCAATGAGAAGAGACAGTGAAAATGGCATTTATGTTTAGAATAAGGTAAAAACAATGAGTTAGATGAAAAATTAAAGAAGGAAAGCAAATTATTTCATTTTTTCAGAGGCTAAAATATAATGGTTTTTTAAAGGACCACATACTTGATTTTTTCTTTCTTTTATTTATCTGGGTATTTTCTTCTCTACAGATTGTAATAAAATAAATAGAATTCTTAGGTTTCTTTGGTACTGTTTTTCAGTTAAAACTTTTTAAACTTCTATTAAAGGAAAAAAAAGAAATGAAAAAAAGAAAAAAGAAAAAGAAAAATTGCATTGTCAAAAACCAAACCTTAATTTGGGACATCATGGGAAAAGAAACCACAAAATGTATCAATTAGTTTTTAGCAAATCACAAGCTATAAGAAAATCACACCTTACCACAGTCATTGATTTTTTTTCTAAGTCATTTGGGGAAGAACACGTTAAAATGTGTGTGCATATCAAACTTAGAAGAATGAGACCTGCACAGTGTTTTGCTGCTAAAATTGTTGTAATGTTATTAAGAACAATTCTAATAAAAGTATGCAAAATAAAACCCCTTCGGCACTTTCTATTTCCTGAAAATTTTTATTGTAAAGGAAATTGTGTTATCATGACCAGTCTTCCATCTAGAATGTTTAGGCATGGATTGAAAAGCTATTACAAAGAATAAAAGCAGGAGGGAAAAAACATAGTTGCAACACAGCATACTATAAAAAGCTGAGAGTATAGCACATTAGAAAAAAAATTGCAGGAAAGAAAGAAAAAATGTGCATCCCTTGAAGAGGCTTGAGAAACTGTCAGCTTTTAGCAGTAAGCCAATATTTCCATTTGTGGACTCAAGGGACTGTTAAATAACAAGCAATTATTTCAGGCAGAAGTAGATGTAAATGGCAGCATTCAAAAACCTATGAAAAGATACTGTTAAAACTGGTTTAGTACCTTTTAGAATATTGTGGCTGTGGAGTCTTAGAGATCACCAGCAAGATTTATTCCCTGGAGAAATATCAAGTAATAAAGGAATATTAATCAGAGAGCCAAAATGATGAAGCCAACCAAAGTGTGTTGCAGAATGACACATTCAATAGTAAATGATATATTAATTCCCTCTAATGACTTGAAACCAACAAATAAATAAGACTCAAAACTTATTTCCTGCTTAAAATCGAACGTGAGGTGAACATTTGAACTGCATCTTTAAAGGCTTGTTTTTGAAGTTCAGTTACGTGTTCAGGGTGTGGGGGTGAAACTGGTGATAATTCTAATACAGTAACTCCCTGTTTGTATAAAAAATGGAAAAGTGAAGTGCACTACTTATTATTTTGTATGTCATATCAAAAAATGTAAAATCAATAGTGAGAAGCACGTATCAGATTTTGAAAATTTCTTTTAATAGTATATTTTTGGTTGAGATGTTAAAAAGCTGAAAATCTTGTAATTTTGGGGGCTTGAAACAATACATACAGTCTAGATAGTCAGTGGTCTGCTCTTCTATTGACAGGTGCAGTAAAGATTCATATAGGTGGAACTAATTCTGAAAGGCTTGCCATAGTTTATGTATATAATTTGTTTTTCATTATTTTCCCTTGCATTCTATATTTTAAAAATAATAATAATGGGTCTTCATTTGGGAATAGAAAAGGGAGAAGTTAGTTGACCATCTAGGCAAGAAAGTAACTAATGTCTGGAAGTCAATAAAAAATGAATGTTTGAGCACAAGTAAGTATTTTACTTATATCATGAATATTGGAAAACAAGAAAGACATTTACAGAAAGAAGAATTGTCTGACAAATAAAATTATGCGGTTAAAAAAAAAAAAAAGAAAAAGAGGTAGGATTTAATACCTTAGTAAATAATGGTAGTAGATATAGATAAAGAGAAGCAGTAAATAGCTGCAAAATGAGTGGCCACCTGTATCCCAAATATACACAACAGAACTAGCTTCCCTGCTGTATCTGATGTGAATAAAGTATCTATTTGCAAACCTGGTTTAGGCATGAACAAACGTATCTTAAAGGTTGCCAATGTTTAAATTAACTCTTTGGGAAAAGGAATATATTTCCTTTGAGGATGTACAATGCCAAGGTAAATGGCACCCTAATCCCTAATGAAGGCTTATCTGCCCTGCCAGAACACAAACTGTGAGAGAAGGAATAAAAAGCCCCCAACGCACAGCATAAAACTTCTTTACTCTGTATTGTCTGTGTTCACAGCTGCAAACCTTGCAGCGAGTAGGAGCAGCTCTCCAAACCCTGTAATATACAGCAGTGCCAAGTGAAGAGTATTGTAACAGAAATCTATTCTTCTCATCATGTCCTTGCTCACATCCTTTTCCTTATTGCACAAACGACACAGAGAGTGACAGTCTGTGCTCATACAACAAATACAACTCTAAAAATTGCGAATATGTGAATTTAATGCTTTCATTCCCCTGTTGATTTGTAATCTGTGATCCCCAAGTACTGAAGACCTCTGAGAATGTATAAATAAATCCCTTAATTATTATGTGTTAAAATTAATTTAAATTATCGTAAAAGAAATTTAACACTTAGTATTAGACACTGACATTTCTGTCCCAAGTGGTCTTATCAACACCCTAGTGCTGCAATTTCCTATTTACTTAAAACTGACTGAATTGTTATGCAGGTTATCACTTCAGATTTTTTAAGGATGCAAGGAAGTTAATCATTTTGTGGAGATTGGAAAGAAAAAACCCCACAAACCCAACAAAAACAGATAAACAACACTTGTGAAAATGTCAGTGAGTTGCCATATCTCACAATGAGTGCTGTCTAAATGCTCTAAATAGTATTGAAGCTTTACAATTTCACCAGCAAAGGTTTATTTCTTGCATATCACTCCGTCTTTCTTAATCTTCTAATAACATAAGGTTTCTGCCATTTTCATTTAAAATAACAGAGACAATGGATTGCTATTTTGCCTGATTTTCTCAGTAAGAGACAGTAAAGATAACCCCTAAACAGAGATTTAGGTGTCTAAATTTAAAGGTTAGTTTCTTCCTTCTTGTTTAAACTAGATATCTTTATTTTCTCTATATAGTAAGGGGTTTTTATTCCAAAATTTCTTGAATAATCTAGTTCACTACCTCTAGTTTACTCACTGTTAATTATGTCAAACCATTTCTTAGAGTTTACTTTATAACAATTTATTCCACTTTAGTTTATCTCAGTATTTTGGTATAGACTTCCCTGGACATGATTCAAGGCACTTGATATCTCGCTCTTAACTGCTCTCAAGAGAGAGACTCATCTGGTTTCTATATTCAGAGCCTAAAAGACAACCTTCCGGAAGATGCACTCACTATGAGGCTCTACAAACCCTCCACTTTTGCTCATCAGGAGGGGGAGAGAGAGAGGGAGGGAGAAAGGACACTTCCATAAATATTTTTTTAAGGTAAACTAAGACCTAAGTATAGAAACCTAAAAACAAGAGAAGTAGACAAAGAGTGAAGAACTATAGCACAAACTCTAGTTATCTGCAGCATATACCCCCTTGAATATGAACATTTTTCCTGTCACAAAATGATAGATAATGGGACATGTGCCACAGATTTTATTTATAGAGAACCAAAGGATGGAAGAAGGTGAGGAAGGAGGGAGACAGAAAGCATAATAAAATATAAACCATAATAAGGTAACATTATCTCTGGAATTTTGTATTAGTTTGACATTTTTAAATTGTTATAGACTATAAATGAAGAAACATATTCAGTAAAAAAATTAGTTTGAAGGATTAATGTAGTAATTTTGAGCATAATATATTACTGAGGTAAACATAAACTGTTTACTCTGGGACTAGATTTTAAAATTTATCATTTTATGCCCATGACATCCATTTCAGTTGGCTTGGTGATTTATGATGATACAATAATAATACATAATAATAGTGTTTGGGGTAGGAAGTTTTTTAGAGACTTTCTATGGAATCTTACATATTATAGTTCATAATAACACTATGTGTAAGTTCAGGTGATTTATTGAGCATATCTGCATCAGAGACAGCATTCCTAGACATTTCAGAGATTGCGGTTTTAAAGAAATATTGTTGTCACAATGAAAATTACAAATGTTAGACACTTATCTTTTTTAATTGCTTTAGGTTTGCCTGACTTATTCGCTTAAATGAAACATTTTGTGTTTTACTGAAAGGACAAGAACTCTGTGGTGTTCACCCATTTATAATTATTGTAAGCAGTGAGCACTAAAACCTTTCACTGAGATTCGAAGCGTGTCTTCTGTGTTTTCTTCTGTGTATCTCAGGGGCTGCTTTCTCCCTCTGCATTTTACTGGGAGATGTCCTTGCTGGTGTGGGGCTGGCTAGTCCGTGGCTGAGCCTATCTAGCAGGCTCTCACACTTTCCTTCTCATGGGAACTACAGGTAACGAAATTGCTCTATCTCAAAAGAACGGAGCCTCTCAGGCACTATCTGACAGTCTAACACAGACTGCTAACACGTTATTTCAGATTTTGTTGCTTACAGTTACGAGTGGTAACAAAGTAAATGAAAAGGGGTTTGCTGCATAATGCTGAAAGGTAAGATTCCTTTCCTTATTTATTTATTTATTTATTTTTTAATTTAATCCTTCTCTCATTTGTATTAGTCAGTCAGCACTGGAGATGCATGACTCACGTTAACAAGTGTTTTAATACCAAGCATCTGGACAATAAGAGAGACAAAATATATGGTATGCCAATTTAGTCCATCAAATATCATATTGTACTGTCAGTGATTTCGGAAAAATCTGTTGACAGTATAGAATCTGTTTTGATATGTGTTCTTTTTCTTAAATCCAATTTTTAATTGGAAAAAACAAGTATTATCTGTAGAAGACAGGGAAAATTAAAGAAAAACTGGCAATAAAGATTCAATTTTAAACCAAAATGGTCAAGGAATATTAAGAAGCAATGAATTTTGACAGTTACAAAGACAAAATATGAAAACAGCAAAATTGTTTTTTCTGGAAATATGAAATGATTCAAATTTAATTCATGGGAAGAAGAGTTGAAGGCTATGTTCAGAGTTGGAAATACTGTTTTTATGCAAATTATTTTGATGCGTCAGAAAAGTGAAGTCTCTCATCTCAGTACAAAAAAAATTAAAAGGCCTAGAGTATCAACCTGAGTGTCTGAGCATAGCATAGTATACAACCAAATGGGATTTCACAGATTAAAGTTATGCTCAGGGCAAAGAATGAATTTAATGTAGCAAACAATCCTCATTTTTAGCTATTTTCAATAGCAAAAAAATAACTTTTCCAACATCATTGTTCAAGAAACTCTTAGAAATTATTTAAGGAATCAGAAACTTCCTTGAGATAAAAGGTTGTTTGATCAATGTTGTAGATACATATCCTGGAGGACACTATTGACCAACGCCTGTTGTTCATATTTACATTTCATGAAAAACTTCAGCACAGAAGTGGAAAACTCTCTTTACAAAGGTACTAACACTGCTCACTAATCCACAGGGAATTTTTACCAGCCTAATGAGTGTATTCGGACTCCTGTTTATTGGAAAGGTAGTTCCTTGATGAGAACTGAGCAGAGGTTTTCTGGAGGAAAATTCAGATCTACACTGTCACATGCTTTAAAGACAAATGTAAGGCTGAACTTGTTTCTTTAGAAAACCAAGCCAAGCCAAGCCAAACCAAACCAAAGCCCCACTAGTTTTAGAAAGTGTTTTTTCTGACAACTTTACATAATTATCACCTTACTAGGTCTCAATGTATAAATGAATGTAAAAATCAAGAATATGAACATGTTATGACAGGAAAAACATGTTAGCATATACACAGAATCACAGAATAGCTGGGGTTGGAAGGGGCCTCTGGAGATGATCTAGTTCAACCTCTCGGCTAAAGTATGTGTCCAGAAGTTGTGCCCAGGCAAGTTTTGAATAACTTCAGAGAAGCAGACTCCAAACCTCTCAGGGCAGCCTATTCTACTCTGTAACTCCCAAAGTAAGGAAGCTTTTCCTCATATTCAGACTGAACTTCGTGTGTTTCAGTTTGTGCCTGTTTCCCCTTGTCCCATCACTGAAAATCATTGGAAAGATGGACATCACTGGGCACATCCTCTTGACACCCGCCCGTGAGACATTTCTAAAGATTGATAAGATCCCCTCTCCAGGCTAAACAGATCCAGTTCCCTCAGCCTTTTCTCAAAAGAGAGATGCTCCTGTCTCCTAATCATTTTCATAGTCCTTCACTAGATCCCCTCCAGTACATCCTTGTCTTCCTAGAGTTGAGGAATCCAGAACTGGACACAGCACTCTAAATGTGACCTCACCAGGGAAGAGCAGAGGGACAGGATCGCCTCCCTCACCCTCCTGGCAATTCTATTCCTAATATACCCCAGGATACCTTTGGCATTTTTGTCCATAAGGGCACTGCTGGCTCCTGGACAGCTTGTTGTCTGCTAGGACTCCCAGGTCCTTCTCCACAGAGCTGTGCCATAGCAGGTCGGCCCCCAGCCTGTACTGGTGCGTGGGGTTATTCCTCTCCATGTGCAGGACCCTGCAGTTTGTTTCTCTCTGCCCACCTCTCCACCCAGTCCCGGTCTCACTGACGGGTAGCGCAGCACTCCGGGGTATCAGCCACTCCTTGCAGTCTTGCATCATCAGCAAACTTGCTGAGGATGCAGTGTGTCCCTTCATTCAGGTTGTTGATGAATACAATACCTGAGACATTAGCAAAGGTCTTTCCCAAAATAAAAATGCAACTTTATATGGAATTCCTTTCAGACTTTTAAGTGATCTGGAAATATGTAATGAATGATCTACCAAAACAATGGATTTTTAAACTCAGTTACAAAGGACTATTGTTCTGCAGTGATGAGCAGAAACAGACAGACCACCCATAAAAGGCTGGAAGTGCCAGAGACCATGGATTGTACTCTGTGAGATAATTAACAATGACACATTTATGCAATATGAAGCAAACCAAAATTATTAAAATAAAAAGTGTTTGTGTGCATGTATAAATATTTAATATAAATATGTACTATTCTTGTAATCCTACCAAGGGGCTTCCCCTGCAGAAGCATGACCAAACTCAAGGCTTTCATTTAATAAAAAAAAAAAGCTTGTGAGAAGCCTTGAATTTTATATTCAACTTTTTGTTGTTCAGTGAGAATATTTGCCCCATTCATAAATATGAATCCAATGGCTAACATGACATTTGAATTAAACAGAGAAAATAAAATTCTCTGTTGTTGGATCAGTGAGGGAACAGTAACTCATTCCTAAAGCATTAGAGTAAGAATTTATGATCTTTTTCTCAGAAGAGAACATCCTTAGGCAAAGTACTTTGCACCTTGGTACAACATAAGGTCTCTCTTCTGCAGTAACTCTCAATCAGAGGTTCCACTGGGTAGTGTAGCACGGTTTAAGTTGATCTGATCCATCAAGTTACCATTTTTCATCAGCCAACTCTGCTAAAAGTCCCATTTTACTCCCCTGAGCTTCAACTGTAAGCAAAGTCTGACCCTTCTAAAGCTCCTGTGAGTCATGCCATGTCCCAGTACTCACTTGCACATGCAATGCTACATGACACAGCCATTCCCTAGTCCTGGGGTTTGTGGCACCAGCAGTTCCTGGTTTGTTAGCCTTGCTCCCATTAGCTGGATCTTACTCTAAACCTCTCAGTGTCACCCAGTACTCAGAAACATATTGCATACATCTTCAACAAGCTGCACCTCTTGCCTTTCTTTACTCCTGTTATCTTTGCAATCCTTCCACTGCAGCTCATGGTGGTCCTCATTCCTCTGTGCTCCAGTAAATGGCAGCAGATTGGCTAACCATGCTTGTTACTGTATTTAAGGGTTAGAAAAAAATGCAGGAGAACCTTAGAAAATGTTAAAGCAGCTCTTGCTGTCTCATACATTGTTGGGAAAACTATAAGCATATTCTCAAATTTTCTTATTACAAATTCTGCCCTTCATGCCCCTATGGTGGAAGTTACTGCTGAAGTTTAACGTTCCTAAAGACCTCATGAACTTTTAGAAAACTGGACAAGACTTTTTACATTACAAGCCTCTCCCTTTTACACAGATATGAAATCCTAACAATAAATGCAAGGAAAATTTTTTTCCCCATTTTTTCCTCTCCATTTGTGTCCCTCTAGTTCCATCATAAAAATCTGGATTGCCTTCTCCTCCAAAAGGTAATAGAGAAATGATGGGATTTTGCTTCTGTTTGGGATCTTATCAATCAGGCTTAAGTCACATGAACTCACTCTCTTATCCACACATAGACAATCAAAGATGCATACACATATATAGAGACACGTATATATTATTTAAATATTACCTGCAATTATTAGGCCAAGCAACACAAAATCTATCAAGGAAGTTTGAATTATTATCCTGGTATAAAATAGTAGAGTTCCTTGACTTTGGTCAGTTGCAAGGCATGAAATCTTCAATTAGGGAAAAAAATAACTATCTTTTGTTATCTAAATCTTTTCTATATCAGTTTTCACACTGCAATAATAGTTTTTCAGTACTGAGAGACAAGTGTCCATTATTTAGCTGTATACATTCTTGTATTTTATAGTACATATGTACTTGGTCATATTTCACCTCCAGCAAGGTCCAGAGGTCCATCTCAATTTTCCTGTATTTTACATCAATAGGATTACTCCTAATTCATAATGCTGACATCTGAAAACCTAACTTGACCCTTGTGCTCAAAAAATAGCATTGAGAAAAATCACATCAAGATTCAGCTGAGAATACGGGGAGTGAAAATACAGCACCATCATCACATGAAAAATAAGCCTTAAAATATAGCAGGCAATGATGTCACAGGTGATATCTCATAAAGGACAAATGGATACATTTGTGATTTAATGCACTATCTATACTCAAAGAATAATTCTAACGTTTTAAATATTTTAAACTCTTTCCTCATTTTTGGTTAAGAAGAAGTGGTCAATTTTTTATCTTGATGTCCTCATCAGTCCAATTTCAAATAGATGGGTCACTTCTGTGTTATAATATAGTGAAAAATTTAGAACAATTTCTACAGGCAAGTTTGCATTTTTTCTTTCAGATTTTTTTTATGAACAGTGAACTTTCCTGGTTGTTCCTAGTAAATGTTAAAATAACCACAGTCTTATCCTTCTCCTTTTACTGAGAAGTTGAAATTATGCATGCCTCATTCAAAATATAAACAAAAGAAATCCTGTAGGACAGAAAGGCTTTGTTAGTGTTGTCAGTATAGTGGATGCAGTGTTAGCAATGTTGACTCCACGCTACCCCAGAGAAAACAAGATGCACAACAAATGTAAGGAAACACAACATAGACAAATATGGTCAGGAAAAATTAATAACAAACTAAAAGCATACTCTGTCTGATGAACACTTTGACTTTACCTGAAGCTGGATTTTTTTAGCACTTGAAGGAAAGAATGGGGAAAGAAACAAAGTTTGCTTTAAACTCCAGCAGTTTTCATCTTCTGTATATTTATCTATGTTTTGAAATAAATGCTGATAAAATCCTGTCCAAAACATTACTTGAAATGTGAATTTAAAGTTTAGTACTTTGTTCTAAAACACAGAAAAAACCACCTTACAATTTATCTGTTTTCCTTTTTTCCCAACTCAAAATCTAAGGACTTTTTTCTATTCTAGAGAAAATTTCTTAGTGAAAAAAGATTTTTGGGAAAGCAATAGCTGCTTCTATTTCAATATTTGTGGTGTGTCTTTATAAAAAGTGGTAATAGTGAATTCATTCATACTTTCAGTTTACTGTCCTGTTCAACCCTTTAATTCATGATTAACTCAATGAATACTCAACACACAAGGATCACTTCAGAGATCTGGTTCTTGTCCAAGACACATAGATAGGCAAGACAAGAAATTACAACTAACACTTGGATTTCTTTTAGGCTTCCAATGTTTCTCATTCTAGCTCTCTCTGCTTAGGAATATTAGATAATAGTAGAACTTTTCCTGGAGGAAGCTAGCAGGTGTCTGAACTGCTAGGTTTGTTCCTACATTCCCCTGTGTGTACAAGAGGTATAAGGTCTGTTAGAAGGTTATTAACAGATTTAGAGGAGTACTGATCAGCGATCACCTCTCAGTGTGACCTTTGGTAATTATTTAGTGCAGTATTAGGTAAAGATATTTGCTGAACTTAAGTAAAAGACAGAAATGAGAATAATACATTCAGAATTCTTTCCTGGGAAATTCGAATACCAATATATGAATAAAACTGTCATGCATCTAGGAAAAAAAAATCCAGTGTTTCTCATGAGGCTCAAAGCAGCAAAAATTAGTTGTAGAGGTGGCTAGAGGAAATAAATGGCTGGGGTAATGGTTTTGAATATAAAAAACTAGAGTTTTTCAAACTGTCAAGAAATTCCTCTTACCCTTTCCTAAAAGAGAGTGAAAGATTCAGATGACAGTCACATCTTGTTATGTGTAGGAGTAACCAAGCTCTCCAATACACACATTCATTGACTAATTCAGTTCTTGAAAGGCTAAGTGAAAGAATCAGACATAGCTGCAAGACCTTGAATTTTTAACATATTTGAGGTATAATTTATGGAATTATGGAAGCTTGGAGTTTGAAATATACATACTATTTGCGGATGTAAAGTGACTTAATATTTTGCCTTATTACACTAATACCAGATATGAAAGTCTTCTTAGTTTTTAGCCATTAAATAAATGGTATAAAAATTAAATTATTCTCAGGATATCGGCTTATAGTTGATCTTTTTAAAAACCTCTTAAGTAACAATTACTGCTGTTCATACTCATGCCAAATAGCCCTACATCCCATGATTATGTTGAATGAATTTGAAATTAATAATACTCAGCATATATAAGGATGACAGAAAACAATAGTTACTTAGTTTGTCATTTAACAATTGTTATTTTGCTGCTTGCAATTATTTGTTTCTCAAAAAGCATTTTCTTTTCATTTTCCTCCAACCATTTAATCTCTAATTTCCCTAATTTCCCTAAGACACATACAGACACAAAAAAATAAAAAAAATAAAAAAAATAAAAATAAAAAAAGGGGGGAAAACGTCAACTCATCCTTTTGAAGTTAAAAGGAAGCAGTGCTTTTGCACTTCCTTAGTTGCATAGACAGTCCAATATCAGCCATATATGACAGCTAAGTGAAGTAGCAACAGCCCAAGGACCTGACCAGATGTGTTTTCATCACAAAACCATGAAAAGCTTTTGAGGCATATATGGCATTTAAGACTTAATTATGTGGGTGATTTCATCCAAAGCTCTTTTAAACATTGTGACAATGGATTTCTCGGTTTCAGTTTCCTGTAACTTATTGTTGCTACTGACTTCTAGAGCTGTTAATGAATAGTCTTTGAACTGCCAGCATTGCTATTTTCCTTCAATGAACAAGAAGTTCTGCTAAAAGAGGCCAAGATTTCCAAAAGCATATAAATGCCAATCAGTGCTTTTTATATGTATTAATATTTTATGGCAAATGATCAGACTGAAAATACCTTTCTTCCATTGTACAGCACTAAGTCATGACTTTTCATTGAAACAAGTGACTATTTTCCCGTGAGTAATCCTTTGCACAGAAGGGCAAGGGAATAAGTAAGATTTTCAAGGAATTTTCCAGAAGATTTTTGCACCAATTAAATTCCATATGATATTGCATAGGGTTTCAAGATAAATAAGGGAAAAGCAAAGATGTATTTCCTTGGTTAAGCTGTTGGACCAGTTCTCAAATGCTAGATCTGTCACTCAAGAGGGAAAATCACTTTTCAGTGGTCTCTGCTGTCTTATGAGTGGATGACTACCAGTTTTATGTCCTTGTTTATAATCTCCTGGCTATAATATGTACTAGGAGTACAGAGTTGCCCACATTCCATTCAGAATGTGGTAGGATTTACAGAAAAAGTCAAAATTAATTTCATCTAAAGTGATACGGTGTAAGTTTACTTTTTGGATCACAGGGAACTCTGTCCAGCTTTACAATAAAGTGATGACACAGGTTTGGGTTTGTTACCATAAAGTGACACAATATGTCTCCTGAAGCCAAAGAAAAACCCTTATTCCCTGGTATTTATCAGTAGGTTTTCAATCTGAATGGTTTCTTGTGTTCCTTTGCAAGCTGTCATTTCCAAAGGACTGTAGCTAAAAGATCAAAGCAATCATACTTTAGCAGTTAGCTAAAAAACCTTGTACTCACTCATTAAACAGTGTTGAAAAATAGATATTTTCTTTTATAACTATAATGAAGTTTCAGAGCCTGAAGAATCAATTCCACATCAAAGAATCACTGTCATGATAAATACATATTTTTTTCTCCTTTCTAACAAAACTTCATAGAAGGATTTGTGACATATTAAAACATCAATTCGTGGCAAACATTTTGTTCTAAACCTTTAAATAATTGGATTCAAATCACACACAATAAATTTTTATTTTGGATATTCCTAGAGGGATGAACCCAGTCAAAACCACACTGCTGCCATCAGTAGGCAGCACTGTAACAACAGAAAAACACTGCTGAGTTTTACCACACAGACTCTACAATAATGGAGATCCACTTAATTCTGTATCTGTCTGGGTGTCAAAGCAATCAGCTGTACAGAAACACGTGGCTCAGGTACGTAAATGGATCACCTCGGTTAGACAAATTAATACATTTCACCTGTGTGGTGGCACACTTTGTGGTCACAGGCAAAGCGATTTAACACTGAAAACCTTTTGCTACAATCTCACAGTTAAATTCTAAGATATAGTTTAGGTCCCATATAATCTTGTGTATATGTGCATGGGTTTTATAGTCCTGAGGGTAAATTTTCACTGAAGACATTTTCCCCAGCATATAAAAAAAAAGAATAAATACTCTAGCACTTCTTTTCTGGTGAGCCAGACACATATATGTAGCATATATCATACGAATAAAATCAACAGGATTTGCTCCATTCACTTACATAATCTACTTGGGGAAAAATCTCAAATCAACAAAAAAAGTGTATTTCTTGATTCTGATGATACATTCCAAAATTTGCCTATACAGACAAAGAAAATCCTTCTCACTAACTATGAAGGTCATTGATTATAAATGAATATGATTATTTTTTTTCCAACTCATGGGTGGTTTATGCACTGTATTATTAGACACTAGACCTGAAGTACCAAGGGAAATAAAACATCATCGACATTTAGCATATATTGCTTCAGACTGCACATTTCGGAAAACACATAAACTATTAAGTAGGATTTCCAATGTGATCTTTAAAGCCCTACTACTAGAAAATAATATCTTAAAAGAAAGTGTGTTGTTCCACTTCTCCCCCACACCATGGAAATAAACAGAGTTTTCAAAGAAAAACACCTGCTGTTTCTTCTCTTCTAAACTGATCCAGTATAACTCCTACATCTGCTTGTGTACTGTTGTAAAATGTGTCTGTTCTATTAATGACTGACATTGATTCCAAAATTTGATATATTTGGTAATTTAGTATAGAATTTCTTTAATGAGGAAAACTTTAACAGATTTTTTCAATCCTTCTTCAGTTTCAAGACATCACTAGGTGAAGGTTTTTACCTGGTGAGAGAGCTCTCAATCAACTTAACAGTTGCTCTACTTGTTTTTGCCAAAAATACTAGACTTAAGATGCTGTGGTGTATCTGATGAGTGAAGAGTGCGTGGGAGGAGAACCTAAACACAGATAGAATCACAGAAATACATCATTATGTGGCATTGTTACTGTTTAACTCTATTCATAAAGTGGTAGTTTAGGGCACGCAAAAGTATAAGGGGAATAACAATTTTTAGAGTGTTTACTGCCATCCCCCACAACCCAAACTGAAGAAATGGCACTCCCTACTTCCTTAGCCTGTTAAGATCAGAAAATAATTGCTGTTATGACTATGAATCACAACTAAGTTACTGTCAGAGAAATGTAGTTTATTTAAGACCCTTTTTAATATCCTTTCCCCCAGCTGCATGGATATATTAGCAACCACTTACATCATGGATACTGAAAATAACTCTTTCCTGTTATGATTTAGATCACAATCTACAATTTGCTAATTTTGATTTGTTTTTTTATTCTTGAAAAATGAGTTGAAATTTTAAAAGTCCTGAAAATTGTGGTTAAAATCTTTGACTTAAAAGACCATTGATTAAAACGTTTTATTTTCTCATAAGACATGAAATAAATCATAATAACAATATTTATTATAAAATTGATTCATTTCCTGTAGAGTTATTATACAAACGCACATATAAACATACATGTTGGTGCATGTATACAAATGTTATTTATATACAGTATAAAGCACATACTGTATATGTATATAGCTTTTTTTTTTTTTTAATTTGAGGACTATACATTGAAAAACCACACTGAACTCCATCAATCCTAGATTCTGACATGCTTTTTCACCTTCTTGAATAGATCTCCTTTGCTCCAGAAAATGATACTACTGTTTATAAGCAGTAGCCTAAATTAGTAGGAGCACAGAAGTACATCTGAAATGCCCTTTATATCACCTATATTTCATGTACTCTAGAAACAGAAACTGGTTTGTATTCCTGAAGTTTTGTGTAGGCAAAATCTTGTTTCCTTGTATATCCCCATTGACTTTAAGGTGGTTCCCCTCAAAACACAGACCCATCTACTTGTTTAAATTAAGTTTAAGGATTGAATATTATATTCTGAATGGTGAAGTTAAAACAAAAGTTTACTGGAGACGGTGAAATCTAGGTAGTGTGTGGAATAAAGTACTTGTCACTGCATGTGACGTCTGGGTGACATAACCTGGCTGTAGATGCAGCTGTCAGTACAGAACATACCTGGTGCAGTGGAAAGCTTTAAAAACAATCCTGTCTCTAAAATGCTGACTAAATAAATTAAACAGATATATACATCAAACATACGTATTATATTTATATAAGAAGTTACTTAAGTTATTTAACCATGCATTTAATTAATCACTTGATTTCTTGATTGCTATTTTGTACTTTTCAGGGAAAAAGATAAAAGTATCTGATGACTCTGAAGCATCTTCTTCTTAATTCTTTTTACATTTGATCCTGTACTGTTGACTGACAGAATAACAACTTTAAAATAGATTAAATAATTGATCTCAATATTTTATGAACCAACTAAAGAGCTTTCTGATATCTTTAGCTATACATACTCTGTTAAATGTTAAGGGGGTTTGGGTTTAGATTTAAATATACTAACCTTAAATGTTAATTTTTTTGTTTCCTTCATAAAATAGCTCATCTGAATTTCTTAAGCATTATCATAATAAAGTATTTTCTTAGTAACCTAAGAAATATCTAGATAGCCCAGTTAAAACATTATCTAACAATAATGACACCTTACAAATGCGTCTCTCACAGAATTGGTTTGTTTAGAGAGTTTTATGCTCTTAGAAACCTTATCAGGTATGAACAGCTAGCCTTTCAGATGATGGAACTCCTGTAAGCAAGGATTTATCAAGACTGTGGGATACAAATTCTATTTTGTAATAAAACCCTTATTTAATCTGCTTTAACCACTGCTGAACACTCTGTCACTACAAAACCTGCTATTTTGATGGTAGATTTCAGATGCATGTTAAGGTTAAATAGTGATAGAAGGGTGCTAAATGAAGTCTTATCAGGTTACCATGCATCAGAACTGAGATAAAGCTTCTTCAGGATAGTATCAAATGGAACAAGGGCCTATTCAGAAATGTTTGACAGAAGACACACCATTACAGTGGGACCTGTCTAATTGACAGCATGGCTTAAGTGTGGAATTTCTGATGCATAGAACCTGGTGACTGCCTTGACTCCAGCAGTCTGTGCTGTGTTCAGGCTATTTCAGGGTCAGTTTTGTGACTTAACCAAAACCAGGGATCTGTATAAGCAGGCAGGAATTTTTGCAACAACAAGCTTCTCTTATCTTTTTTTTTTTGGCTATTTGTCTCCATCAGAAAAACATGTAAGGTTCATAAATGTAGTATAATACACCTCTGAACCTCAGTAATGTTTTTCTTTGAAAGTTATTTATGCTGGACTGATTTAACATCACTTTTCCTAATTTTTAAACAGTCCCTCAGCTCTCTCACAAGTTCTCAGGATGACCTCATCTTCAAAGTGATTCATGGAAGGAGGAGACACAAACAGCTGGACACACGCAGGAGCCGTCTATTTAAATGAGTTTCAATTTTGGTGCTTTCTGTTTGGATGTCTCACTTCTGATTCTATATGTCCTTACAAAGCTCTGTTGCTATGGAGCAGAATTTTGGTTTATCAGAAGTTGACAGTGAGGTAATTAAAGAAAAGATTTTTAAAAAGTTACATTGTTTGCTCTTAGTGCCATTGCATGGACATGGGAACTGTTTAATTTACAGAGAGGATATATTCCTATATTTCATCCCACAATAATCTTTGTGCAAGAAAATGCTTATTTGAGAATTCCACTGAGTAGGAAATAATAGCTGGAAAGAATTAAAGGCAGGACCGGAAAACTAAGTTTTTGAGGTGTTTAGATAAAAAAAAAAATCTGTACCACTGGTTAGTTCTCTGACTTGGTTGTGTCTGGCTTCCCATATCACCTTCTGGCCTTCCTTGAAAGATAAATATCAGATGTTTTAGACATCTAAACATGCAAAGGATTGAAATAGAATCAGAGCAGAATATTGCTTCTTTTCCTTCCAGGCATGTGTTTACTATTTGCAGTAAAAAAATTCTATAAAAAGTGTGCAGTAGAGCTTATAACCTGCTAGTGGCCCTCTTGAAAACATTTATGAACAGCAAAATGTGTTGTATTTAATCAGGTAGTTAACATTAAATCAAGACATTATTTGTCTCGGAGAGTGTAAATTTGCTGTTTAGGCAGGTTAACTGAAAGAAAGTACAAGTCACAAAAATCAGAGAGGAAAATCAGAGACTCTGGCAAAGGAACTCCACATAAACAATGGTGCTGGCTCAAAAGGCAAGAAAAACTTAATAAGCGGAATAAAAATCTTTCTTTAAAAATATAACTATGTCTTTGGTACAGGAGTAAGTGAACAGAGTAGTTGAAGGGGTACAGACAACAGGAATGACAAGGCCATTTTGCAATGTGTTGTGTTCTGGAATGGTGCCTTTCTGCACATATACAGCTGCCCCATAAACTACAAATTGCTAAAGAGATGTAAGATGGAAACTGATCTGAGGATTTCTGGAATAAGCTAGAAAGCCTCTTGAAAATTTCACTTTTGAAAAAGACTGGAAAGATGAGAATTACACATGTACTATTGCACAAGTATGGCTGTATAAATGATTGGCCCAGTATTTGTGTTTAGAATCTTCTTTCCATTGCATCCTCTCAGATATGATGAAAACCAGATACAGCTAAGAAAAGAATCTGGTTAGGAATGTTTTTACCATAGAAAGGAAAAAGTGTTTCAAACACCAACTGTTTTTTAGGTTTTCTTGAATGCTTTTTGTGTTGTAAATTTTGTAAAGTCATGCCAGCTTTTACAGTCTACTACTTTTTGCTTTACAGATACTCTCTAATGCATTATAAGACTTCAGCAGATGAACCTTCTCTTAGAACACCAGAGATCTCTTCTGGTTTGTGTTACATGTTCTATTCAGGCTGAAACAGGCTTCAACATTGTTAGTAGTACTTTATTGCATAAAGAAGTACACATTTTATGAGCTACTATAGTCAACTCCCTTTTTTATGTAGTTTGATAAAATGGGAAACAGTAAAATGGGAGAATGCTTTATTTTCCATTAAAAAAGTTTTTCCTGCATGACAAGTGGAATAAATTGCTTGCATCCATTCTTAGGTGTTTGGAATTATTTGACTTCACTCAAAATTCTGAGTGAGTTTATTTGAGTTTTTAACTTGATTTGGGTTTCATTTTTTGTCTTTGACCATAAGAAATTAAATATATGCATGCTACAAAACAGTAGAAACTTTAAAAAAGCTCAGAATTAATGTTCACATTTTGCTCCAGACAGCATTCATAACTCTCTTAGTTCTACAGTCAACCAAAGACTGGAAAGGTAAAGTTCAAATTGTACAAATTTTTATGCATTATAATGTACAAAAGTTTCTTCTGTTTATTTAATGTTTAGTTTCTTTCTCGAAATTCTAAAATAGCTAATGTTTTCTGCTGCTAGAGCAGGCAGAAATTATAGCACAAATCTGGGAGAAAAAGAAAAAGTTTGGGTGAAGCAGCAAGGGTAGAAGAAATTTTATTATAACATTATTTACAGACAGATATTTCTAGGGTTTTTTAATTATTTATTTGAAGACCTAAGTATTTTTAAAAGCATGTAAATTTTATTGACCCTTGTCTTAAGTTGGCTCAACTGATACCAATATCTGCATGAACAAAGAAAGAATGATAGGAAGCAAATTTAGGATTACCCTGCCAAATTTTCATTCTGGATTTGAGCACTGACGATATTTTCTGAGATATACAGCTATGTATATTAATTATTTATAATATCCACATATTAAAAAAAACCCCAAAAGATTCTTCTTTCTCTGGTATATTAGACCTCAGCACCATTAAAACAGTGATGTCCCCATCAGCTGAGCCCTAGTGGCAAAAAATGAAGAGAAATTAAAATTTACTTTAGTCTCTAGAGTAAGTTCGGTTAACATTGGATATTGAAAAAAAAGTTTTGATGAAAATATGAATGCAGGACTCTTTAGCAGTCTTGTGGTAAACTTTCCTTATTTTTCAAACTTCTTATATTAGGGTAGCACTGTTAATAATACTAATTCTTTGCCATTCTAATTTTTTTACCATCCTGACCAAGAAGTCTGTGCAACTTCAAAATAGTTCAACAAAATCACTTGACTCATTCTGCCTTTAGAGGATTATCTGTTCCCCACTGATGTCAACTTTTGACACGTGTGTGCTCTGTATACACAATTTGGCACATACGTAATATATCAACAGCAATGGGAGTCATGGGTATCTGGGGATCATTTCACTGACTGCCAAAGTGCACCCACCTCTTGGGGAAAAGTTATTCCAACATAAACAGTTTTGATATTGTCAACTTGCACAATATTTGATAATTTCTCTGTGGCCCAGCTGTTCTGTAGTCATCAAATATGTGGATACAGCTTTTATTTGGAGAAGAAAAAGGTTTTCTACTACTTAGTGGAGGAGTTTGGGGCTGTTTATAAAATGAAGCTTGGAGAATTAGAAGCTTTCAGCCACAAAAAACCCCACAACTACTTAATATAGTAATTACCCTTTAATTTTTTTTAATATTAGACATGATCTAGGGGGAAAGAAAAACTGGTGCAGGGAATTTTGGAGAGTCCTACTGTGTCTTTTAAGTCCTTAATATTGTGAATGATGTTCTTTAGGAATAATAAGCAAACATGGCATGTATTCAAACTCTAGAGAAGTCATTGCAATTCTAATTGCATAAAGACACTCAGGTTTATTTTCCTACTGACTTCTAGAGAGTAAGGCCATCTTTTTCTCATAAGTAAGAACTTCCATTCCACAGAAAAAATTCCATGTTAAATATTTCCTATACTTTAATTAACTTTAGCTAATTAGAATACAAAATAAAACTCCTAAAACTTTTGTTCGTGCTGGAACCATTGACAGATAAGACCTCAGTCTGAGAACAGGATTACAAAGTTTATATTAATTCTGCTGCTTTTTTGTCTTACATTTGTAAGGTGATATATTGCATATAAAAAGTTACTTTAAGAAAAAAACAACATATTTTCTTAATATACTCAAAAGTAGAATCTTCACAGCTAAATTTCCTTGCTAATAAATTGAGACAGCGTGTGTTCAAAATGAGTTATCACAATATAAATGGTTTCATGAAAGTTTCCAATGGTCACCTCTGAATTGAACTTGGATTTAGCTGAGAAGGTTTTCTCACAACTCTGCATGCTTCCAAATAGAGAGGTTAATCCTTAGGAATGCTAGAGAATCACTGGGTAAACTGATAATAGTACATTTTTATGATTCTGTCAAGTATAGCCACAATTAAAAAGTCCCTTTGTGGACTGAATACAAAGGCTTTGCAAGCCGCCAGTGGTCTGCGGGCTGTGATACAGAGAATCTTAAGCTGGTGGATATTGACGTAGCCCTATTAAAGTCAATGGCATTAACACCTCTTTTATACTAGCTAACAATCTGGCCTGTGATCTGCCCCCTACCCTCTCCATTATACACTGTGTTAACAGATTGTCAGACATCCCTGGAGAGAAAGTGTATATCCTGCTAGACAAACTAGTTTTACATCTACACATGATTTTCAAACCAAAAGTTTGATCTGAAGCCCAGTAAAATAAAAACAACTCCTGGAAAAAGTGCTTACTTTCGAACATTTTCCCATTTCTTTTTCCTTTTTTAAAGTTATAATCTAAGAACAGTGCAACAAGGAAGTCAAAGACAGCCTCAATAGAGCTATTATTTCCCCTCCTGCACAGGTGGTAGGCTCAGTTTTTCCCCTCCCAGTGTTACGGCCAGAGCAGCTGTATCAGAGCATGTATAATTAATTAATTATACATGCCTTAGTATATAATTAAGTATAGGGGTGGTGTAGGGGGATACATCAATGACTTTATAGAAGAAGAGAAATAGGAGGCATATTGTAACTCTGATTCACAGTTTGTAGGTTTCTCCACCCCCTGGGGCAATGCAACTGCCCTCTGTAATTGAACCCTCAGCTTGTACCTTTTTTTTTAAACAGCAGAACAACAATGTCAATGAATAAAGGACTGTGCTCTAGAGTTCAACTTCAGCCAAGTTGCAAGGACAAGATCTCAGAGGTAACAAAACTGAAGGCAGTGACTGCTGAATAAGTGTGGAGTGCAAAGCAAGACAGTGCCAGTGCAATTAGAAGCGCAGCAGCGAAGCTCAGCGTAGCACTGAGATCTCGTTGCAGCATTGGATCATATGTACATGTTAAGGTTTTTTCCATGTTACTGATAACTGAACTTACCCTTACTAGAATTTTAAAGCCTGTAGAAAAAGAACAACTACCCTGGAAGATAAACTCCAGGGTGTGTGGTTATGTTGAAATCTGATAGGACTGCAAATATTCACATGATTTAGTTTTTATAGGGTGCATTTAAGCACATAGTTCTAACGTCAGTCTCTACCTTCTCTCCCATATGTGCATCTCGAGCATCTCCTCGCTGTCATTATTCTGCAAGAGAAACAGAGAATGGAGTAATTTTTCTTCTGTTGTTGGAAGGCTAATGAATGTGTTTAGCTTTCTTTATTTTTATTTCCATTATGCTGGGAAAAAATATGTTAGTAAAAATTCAGGTAAAGGTTTCCTTTACCATGAAAAAAAAATGGTGGGAGCCAAATGTTCTTAGAAAAACGTGAATAATCAGAAATAAGCTAAGAGTTGAACCTGAATGACTCTGCCAGTTTTGAGGGACAGCAGTTGGCCTTGACTTTAATAGCACCTGTTGGACCTCCAGTTTAATATTTATTTTTGCCTTTCCATCATTGAAAGCGTAAAGGCATCTTTTGGTTATTGCTCAGATGAGAAAATATATGTGTTAGGTTTGTTGTAATTCATATGTGACAGTCCTCTGTGTATCAGCAAGACTGTGCTGAAAAACCTTGTAGACTATAGTTTTTGCAATAAATTACTTGGCTACAAAGGGATTTTCTTAAGACATCAGAGGGAGGTGGGGTGTCTGGGGGCTGTTTGTTTTGTATTGGAAATGGTGTGAATGTGGATGAGTCCACCCTCTCAAGTCACATCTGTCTCAACAAGGTTATTTATGGCTTATGCAATTTACTAAATGAGTGTATTTCAGAAAGACACAGAAAACCAACATCCCAAATACTATTTCCTATATTACTTCAGTAATGATGTGATTTAATGCTACCTACACACACACACACACGCACACTGCTTTACCTCCAAAATCATTAAAATACAGTATGATTTCTGATATTTTCACAGGAAAAACACACTGCTAGGCAGGGTCGAATGACCAGTTTCCATCACAAAGCTGTTACAAAGTAAATTGCCAACAACTTTGTGTTGTGTTTGGTTTGTTTTCCCTTCTAAAACCACACTATCTAATGGAAGTTACTTCTGTGTTTTCTAGATTTTTTTCTCTCCTTTCAGATTATTTGCTAATTGTAGTAGAAACAGCTCTCAGTTCAAACTACCTAAACATCAAGGTAAAACACTGCTGGCTGTAAAGAGCCTGTTTGCTTTCTGTGTATTAGCAGTGCAGATGCCTCTTCTGCTCCTGCTGTTTGAACAGCAGCTGAGCAGTGCAGGAAAAGCATTGGTGCCCAGGAGCTCCAGGCAGAGTTTGCAGCAACATAATTCTTGAACATCCAGTGACATTAACCTTGGCATTGCTCAAATGATAATGAAACCGGTCTCTGGTGAATCTTTCCATACTGTGTGTTACCATCCCACTGTAAATAATGTGAGCCCAGTATGATGACTTCATGTTGAGGTGTTCTTCAATATTCTCAGTTTGATGGCTTGCTGGTTTTGCTCGTTCTGCCTGAGGAGCCCAGGAGAACTGCTCCTAAACTGCACAGCTGTCATGGCTTAACCCATGGCTGGCAGCTCAGCACTACTCAGCCATCCTCTCAGTCTCCCCTCCCACATGGGATGGGGAGGAGAATCAAAAAAAGGTAAAACCCGTGGGCTGAGATAAGAGCAGTTTAATAATTAAAACAAGGTAAAATATAATAATAATAAATTGTTATGAAAAGGAGAGAGAAGAATAAAACCCATGAAAAAAAAGCGACAGAGGATACAATTACTCAATACCTGCTGGCTCATGCCCAACCCATCCCTGAGAAGATCTGGACAGGCAGATCCCAGGCAACTCCCCTCAGTTTATATACTGAGCATGACACTGTATTGTGTGGAACATCTTCTTGGCCAGTTTGGGTCAGCTGTTCTGGCCATGCTCCCCGCTGGCTTCTAGTTCACCTGCTTGCTGTCAGAGCACAGGAGTCTGAAAAGTCCTTGAAGAAGAGCAAGCACTACTGAGCAAAACCCAAAATATCACTGTGTTTTCAACATTATTCTCACATTAAATCAAAAATACCGCTCTGTACCAGCTACATGGAAGAAAATTAACTCTATCCCAGACAAAAATAGGACAACAGATGACCTAAAATTGCAGAACTTTATAATTTATTCTTAATTTTAAAATATTTTTCTATCAGAATTTGTAAGATTTTTTACAAAAACAAATATGAATTGAAAACAGTTTCATCACTTCCCTTTCAATGTCGAGAACTGCTAGACACATACTTTTTTTTATCTCCATCAACACCTGCTGTGTGGATTTTTTTCACAGTAAAGGCACTACTATTCACATCAGTAATTAGTTTTCTTGAGAACCTGTGAATCTACCTTTGAACAGACTGAGCATTTATTATAAAAAGATAATGATGAAAAAAAGTGGATACTTTTTTCAGATGGTCTGTGCTTCTGTAGCTTCTGTGGTGTTTCATAGTTCAGAACCAAACTCATTATCTAAAGTCTGTGACTCAAAGCATTATGGATTTTGAAACACTCCTCTCAGTTTCAATTTACTTATCTGTGCCTGTTAGTCTACAAAAGATTTTGTGCAATGCTGAACCCTCCTCTCTTTTGTTATTGTACATTGCAGCATTTATTCATCCAGCTCATATCAGTTGTTCAGAAGTTCTGGAAAGGATTACCATTATGGCAGTGACTTTTAGGAAGTTCTAACGAGGGCCAATTTATTTGAATTGCTGCAGTTCTGTTAAACTACTTGGGGTTATGATTATTCATATTAGCAAATGATTGTGTGTTTCCATTGTGCCTAAGGAATGAATATGTATTTGATAGCATTCCCCTACAGTCTTGTGTTTAGCTTTATTACATTTGCCTGGAAGAAAGGGCAATTTTTTTTTACCTGTAGAACTAATAACAGCAGTAGTCCACCTCTTCTACATTTTCTGCTTGGTCAGCAGCTCTTTTCTTTCATAGTTTGATATCAGCATCTGATGCCACTCATCCATTAATTCATTCATTAAAAACCTCAGAAGATAGCAGTAAGTATTAATAAAAGTACTTGAAAGAAGAAAAATTGAAGGCTACACCTAAGGGAAAAATTAGAGACTGATACTGTGATTATGAAACAAAAATTTCATGTAATTTTTTCTTAAATTTTAATTTCTGCAGGCATGATCTCATAGACAACACAAACAATTCCCCTTTCTTAAACTGCATGTGTGTTCCAGGTTAGTTCTAACAACTTAAATATCTTCCTTTTTTTTCTTATACATAATTTATTTAGAAAAACCATGTCACAGTCAAAGAAAAAGATAAAAAAAGATTAAAAGAACTTTTTTTCTTTTCTTAAATCTGATGTACTTAAACAGACTTTGTGCTCTTTAGCCAGAGAGAAAGACTGGACAAGAGCTAAAAGGCTGTGTAAGTAAATAGTAGTCTGAGAAAGAGCGTATCTCATATAGAAAGGTAGATAATCAAACAGGAAATGCAATTTAGGGTATGCAGATTGTTGTCTTAAATGTTTTCAAAAATTTTGTCATTTTTAAAAATTCATCTTCCTACTATTGATCCAAGAATTCTAGAACTATATATGATGCAGTGAGCTGTAAATGAGGTTAAAGACTGCATGATTCCTAAAATTGAACGGTCTTTACATATACAGTAGCAACAAAAAAAATTAATTTGGTTTTTTTCCATGAAGTTTTCCTATTTCTTTGGCTCCTTCCATTCCAAAGGCACTCCAAGGTTCCATATGGGCTTGCTTTGTTTTAAAAATTTTGGTTTAGAATCTCAAGTAAATCTGCTTGTAGAGGAGAAAATGTACTACACTATTTCCTCATAATTCTGAAAAAAAGTGCTAAGATACTGTATGTCTCTAGGCATTCTACTTTACTTTTTTTTTTTAATTAAAATAAAGATTGAAAAGTATATCGTGTGCTCATCACAGAGCTCATTCACACATATCAAACTACATAATCTCTGGATATTCAAGGCTCAAATCTTTTTTCTAATGCCCATGAAAATCATTACCTTCACTGAGGTTACAGAGACATATGAGACCACAATTTGACCTGCTGTGGATAGAGGTTACAACAGAAGGCAATTAACAACAATCTATATTGGTACATATTGCCCCACAATGTTTGTCATTGGCATTTTAATCAGTGGGGGGTTTATGACAGATTTCTGTATGGTATTTTTTAACAGTCTAGGGAGTAAATTTTTGGTAATTGCCGTTGATTTATTCTTATTTACCAAAGCTGCGCTTAGAGACTCAAGGGAAGAGGATCTTTGTTTTTTAAAGACTTGCAGTTACTGACGGTGTTAACTCCATTCTTGCTATTTTTTCCAAAAAACAGAGAAAATTTCTTGACAAAAATAATCTCTGCATTCTGTTGTCACTAACGATGTATGGATATAGTGATCTAAGTTTCTGGTTACGGCTAAAAAAATAAGTGCCATACTTAAGAGTTGTCTTTCTACATCTTTATCTGGATCTTGTGGTTCTCTGCTGTTTAGTAAAGATCTACTTTAACTGTAATGAGTTATGGCTTGATATTGTAAAATATCCTGGTTTAATTCTTGAATGTACTAGAAGCAGCACTACTAGAACAATGTAAGCATCACTACATTCAAAAGATATTTTAATAAGGGAATAGGGATAATTGGTATTTTCTGTTGGTTTTGGAAAGTCCTTATTCATTACTTAATCAGCATATGTTTCATGAATTTTGAATTTTGAACATTTGTTCCTGCCTGTAGAATTTTCTGAGAATATGATGTATGGAAGTGAAACTAGGATAACAGTTGAAGTACAAAAATCTTTCTTTGCTATTCCTCTCTTTATTAGTAAAAGAACTCAATGAAACACATAACTTCTGTTCCTCTTGGGTTTAAAGTAATCTTTTATCACATCCGTTCTCAATATTTAAGCTAAAACTAAAATATTGGTGATAGTTTCATTGCATTTGTAGAATTTTGGTTCTTTTATAGGTTTCTTCTCAAGGATTGAAATACACATATAATACTGAATTAATGACAAAATAATATTGTATCTCAAAAGATTTATATCAGAAATCATCTATCCTTTTCAGATCTAGTTGAGCACATGAAATCAGATTTCTTAATTTAAAATAATATTTCAACTGAAACTGATAATCATTTCAGAATCTGAATCAAAACATGTAGGAGTCTGAAAAACTTGTTTGGTTTTGGTGGAGTTTTTGGGAAGGGAGCATGTGTTTTGGGTGTTTTTCCTAGATTGCATCACTATAATCAAGTAAGCCTCTGGTAGTTTTATTATAATTGCTTATTTACATCCATGTTTTGGAATGGGTACTTGGGGCAGAGCCTATGTCTTCTTGGAAAACAGACATTCACTAATTTGGAGACTGTTGCAATTTAAACAGTTAAATAGTTTAAATTTAAAAGTTTCTTGGAGGCTTCTTAGCAAAGATCACTTAATTGTGGAAGGATCCCTGAGTTGTATGAGTTGTATATTTTAAGTGTCAGATGGAATATCCTAAAATGTGATGAAGCAGAGCTCTTCAGGTTTAAGAATGTGATTTCTTTGAGCTGTGTAAGGAAACCCTCTCAAAAACAAACAAAAAGCTAAACCCTAAGATCATGTAAAATCTGTCTTGTAAGGAGTGTATTTTTTTTGTTTAGATTTGTGGTATTTTCAGATTTCAATTATGTATCTATCCCTCTGTGTAAAAATAACTTGATTTTTGTGATTTTGAAAGTTCTGTCTTTGACGCTTAGGCCTTTGATTCTCTATTGGTGATGCTTAATGAAGCCCAGTGGGCCAAAAAATAAATAAACAATTTTAGTATATCTATTTGTGCTCATTGCAGTAGATAGAAAGTTTGACTAATCATATTTAAAGTACTGAGTCAGTAGCTAAGTTCTCTCTGTACCCACGTTAAAAGTCCATATGACGTCCACACTCTAGCTAGACGGAGCTCGAAGTGTCATTGTTTCCTGCAATATTTCCTGTGGCATATGTTAGCTATTTAGTCCAAACTACCCAAGGGAAGCGAGCTGAGAAAAATGTGGGCAAAAAGCTACAGTGTTTTTGTATATTAACACACAAATTCAACAACACCTGAAGTGAGCAGACAATCCTTTCGGCAAAACTGTTCTGACCTTTCTTTACAGAGCAATTGTGTTTTGCGACATACTGAAAACTACTGATTACTTTCACAGTTTTCTTCATGGAACAAAATAGTGAAATTAAGCATAATTATAGCTAAAAAGATTATAGGATAGAGCATCCAGTGTTTTTATTGCTCAGTGACTGTTTTTATAACACTTGACCTGAGAAAAGCTTGTAAACCAGTTTTAGTTAAAGAGTTCACGTTGTCACTGGTGCAGTAGACAAAGGAATGATTCGCATCTCACAGTAGAGGAAGTTACCCATTTCATAGCATTTATAACTTCTTTTCCTGAGGAGAATGAAAATAAAGTACAGAAAATGGTTTTCATTCTCAAATGAAAACTTGTTGTGAATGGTTTTTACTAACAGTGTATTCGTAATTAGAAATAGATAAAGATACCAAAGAATCTGGAAGATAAAGTTGCACAATATATAGTTATGCATGTGGAGCATAAAAATTTCACTTTGTTAGACACATTTTTTCTGTTTAGGATGCAGTTTTTATACTAGTTGTCTATGTCCTTATGCTAAAAAGTTTTCAACGTATTTTATTTCCAGAATAGGGAGATCATACTCTCAGCACATTTGCAGATGATGACACATTCTGTGTACTATATCTAAATAGAAAAATGTGAGTACATCCAAAGGGAATGCCCCCCAAAAGCTCAGAAATATCTCTGCAATAAATACTGACAACTACAGGTCCTCTTTCCAGCCTTCCACATCAAGCAAGGGACTTGATCTCAACAAAAAGGTCAATGTTTAATATATTAAGAAAAAAATAAAATATGAGTTTATATAGAGTTTCTATTATTTGTATGCAATTTATTGCTACATGATGTTCAGACTTTACACCAAAGTCTACTGGAAATAATGGATATATTTCTGTCAGAGCATTTATCCTAGTAGGGCCACTTGGAAATACCCAAATTAGCAAATTCTGAGCAAGCAGACTCAAATACTGGAGCCAATTTAACAGTCTCTAAACATACCCTGGGAGGAGAATTGCAGCTGCATTGCTTGCACAAGATATCTCCATGAGACTTGGTTTGGGTATTATTACAAAATGAGGACTGTGGAGATATAATTTTAAGCTCTGTGAAAGAATACTGTGTCAGTACTAATTATTTAGACTAGTGGAAATCTGGTAAGTTTCAGCAAATATGTGAATGTAGTGTTAAAGCAGGAAACTGCTTCCCCCACATAGCACAATCAGAGCATATTTATTTTGTTAATGTTATGTTACCATAAAATAATAAAGGAAATTAAATCAGAATTTAATTGTTCATCATATTGCAGAACACATTGTATCTCAAGCTGTCATGGAAACTAGTTATCATTTCTTTGATCTTTAAATCATACATGCAAAAATAGTTGAGGAAAGATAGAGGGATCACAATATTTGTATGAGAAAGATTAATGAGCTGTCTAAGCTGATTGCTTTTGCAGTAACACGTATTTCATGATATTGTATGAATGCATAAATTAATATTTTTTTTAAAGTTTAAATGAAAAAAATCCTTTTCTGTGTATTGATACAGATATAATATTATGCATACCAAGTCATGAGTTTTGCTTTCTAATTATAGCAATTTTGCTAGAGTTAAAATATGTAATGTATCTTACCTATTTCAAAAGTCTATCTGTTGATGATTTTCTTCCAAGCACTTTTTCCATGACACTTGTCATATGATTGCATTTTACAGTATAATATGAATGTATTCAGGGAGAATTAATTTGGTTCAATTCATAGTACACCCTAAACAACATAAAGGATTACACTCTCTCTCTCCCCCCAGCTACTGAGGAAAATATTTTTTGCTTATACAATATTTCAGTATCTCTATTGATCATTCAGGTCAATTATTGGAGGTCTGTCAAAGTTCATGTAATAATGTCGATGGTATTATTTAGCCACACAAAATAATCCCAGATATATATTTCCAGTTGAAATTTAAAAAAATATGTTTACATGTTTTCATTCAGTAGTAAAGAAGAAAGAAAAAACATAATTTAAAAGCATGTGGTTTATTTTGTTTTATTTTTTTCTACTACAGTAGAAACTAACAAAACCAACCATAAATTATATTCTTTTTTTAATGTGATAATTTTTAAAATTATAATTATAAAGGGGTTTTTTCCTAATCCTTTTTCATGTATGGAAAATAAAACATAATTCTAAAAGATCACTTCAAATTCTAATGTGAAACCCCAGTTTTCATAGAATCATGGAATGGTTTGGCTTGAAGGGACTTGAAGATGATCTAGTTCCAACCCCCCTGCCATTGGCAGAGACCTCTTCTACTAACCCAGGGTGCTCAAAGCCCCATCCAGCCTAGTCCTGAACAATTCCATGGATGGGGCAAACACAGCTTCTCTGAGCAACCTGTTCTATTACCTCATCATCCTCATACAAAGAAATTCTTCCTAATATCTACTCCAAATCTACCGTCATTCAGTTTGAAGACATTACCTCTTGTCCTATCACTTCATGTCCTTCTGAAAAGTCCCTCTCTCCTTGTTGACCCCCTTTAAATATGGGAATCTGCTTTAAGGTCTCCCTGGAGCCTTCTCTGTGCTTAGCAACCCCAACCCTCTCAGCCTGCCTTCATAGAAGAGGTGCTCTAGTCTTGTGATCAACTTAGTGGCTTTACTCTGGACTTGTTCCAATAGGTCCAAGTTTTTCCTCTGTTAAGGGCTCCAGAGCTGTATGCAGTACTCCAAGTGGGGTCTCACAAGGGCAGAGCCAAGGGAGAGAATCACCTCCCTCACCCTGCTAGTCACACCTCCTTTGATGCAGCCCAGGATGTGATTGCCCAGTAATTCTGTTTGAGAAGAAAAGTGTTCAGAAGCTGAAAATTCTATTTCAGGTATCAGAAGTGTTTCTCCTGTCCCATCCCTGTCTTCTAGGGAAACTTTGTCAACAGTTTTTGCACTAAAATCTGAAGAAAATTAAGGAAATTTTTGCCAACTTCATCAGTTGGATAATATTATCTGCTCTTTAGAATGAAGGTAAGCATTCAAAAGTGAAAGTAATAAATAATTAAAGATTCCTATGCAATGATTGCAGAAAACCGTAAGTGCTGAAAAGATTCCATGTATTCCTAACACATACTGTAATATCTTTGCTGTGTAAATAAATGAAATTGAATTGCTGGCTCATCTATAAATTAAGAAAGTAAGTGTGTTGATACTTAAATAATAGCACTTTGATGCCTGATAATCTAATTTGCTATTGTGGAAGGGTAATTAATAGTAGGGGAAGAAAAAAACCTTTTCCCACAGAAATCTGCAATGGCCCACACTTTGCTTGAGACATAACCAACTATATTTTTGCTACTCTTTCTGAAGCTGCATCTGCAGTTTCTCTGTTTTAACTTCATATATGAAAACTGTTGCTGCTATATTATTGATATATTTGAGAAAAGTCAACTAAGCTCTACTTTTAACTATCTATCTTCTAGCTCTTGTTTTCTTACTCACCAACCCCCTTCTGTCACTTCTTCCAGAAGTCAGAAGAGGGACAGTGCCTTCTGGCTTTTTGTTGGTTCATTTTACATGTTGGTCACTTGCATGAAATGAATTTATAGACTTTTTTTTCCCCACTGTAGTCTACGGGGATGTTGCATAATAAATCATTCTGCACTGACTGACTAGACTATTCTACAGCAGTAATACCTGAAAACCAAGATCAAGATATACATCTGCTTGTGTGTGACTTGTTTTATTTTGAGGGTTTTTTAAAATTTGTTTGTTGTGGGGTTTTTATTAAATTTAATTTGTTTTGTGTAGGGTTTAATGGGTTTTTTGGTGGGGTTTTAAATTTTAATTTATTTGAAAACTTCATAAGTTTTCTGTAATTTTCTCTCATTTATAGGAGGACGGGTACTGAGTGAATGAAGTAAAAATAAAAAGCATGTACTTTTAATCAAGAAAATGAAGTCAAAACATGGCTAATAAAAAATAGGAAGCTAAATATTAAGCACAGATGTAATCACACTCTGCTTTCTGGCGTGCTGACTTGATCAAAACACCCCGAAATTTTTGGAATTCAAAAGTCAATAATGACATAAGTGAGAACAACTTCATTTTTCTATGGGCAATTCCACCCATTCAAGTCAGTCAGTTTCTCTTATGCTCTACTGGGTCAGCAAGGTTTCTTATATGTTCTAGTGCCTGTTTGTGCAGGAATTGTAAGGCTCAAATGCCTTACTTGTGAGAGGTTGAAGTGATTCTGTATCAGTATTTTCTTGAATCCTGATGTGTTGGAGCACAGGTTGCTTGAATCTCTCTGGAGTATGGTGTAGTTATGTTCTATATTATTTAAGCCATGTTTTCTATTATTCAAAGTGCAGTGGTACTTTTTATCTTTTGAAGGTGATGCTTAAAGCCTTATACTCCACAGAAAATGTAAAAAAAGGAAGGTTTGAGCAGAAAATTTGACTCAGGTCTGAAACAAATACAAATGAGAAGTTGAAAATACACTATGTGAATAAGAAGTCTCCTACTTTAAAAAAAAGTTAGAGTCATTTAGAGTCAGAATTTTCTGTTCATATTTTAGATAGATATTAATGTAGTATCATTTACTGACGGATTAATGGAATATTTGGATAATGATTGCAAATGTCAACTCTCCTAGAGAAGTCCAGTGGTTTTTTTTTATCTACATTACACCTTCACATAACACCTTTGTTATCTATTGTTGATGTCAGTGAATGTAACTCAATATGTAAATATTCTACTTTAGAAAGTTACATTCCAACCACTATCAAGTGGGCATCCATGCTTTCCTAATCCGTCCTTCACATGTTACATGCATCCCTAGTTAGCACAGAAACCCATGCACTTCTTTATGTTGACCAGTATCTCAAAACCCCAAACCAGTGGCATTATACAACTGGGCCCTCATGTCCTCTGATGTTTTATTGTTGCTGATGTTGCTTTTCAAGGCTTAATTCCTGTGTCTTGAACAATTTCATCTACTCTTAAGGTTAAAATAAAATCAAGGGATTCTAAGTGCTTTTATTTATTAACAGGCACCCTTTTTTTGGCTTTTTTTTTTTTTTCTGGTTTTTTCAGGTTTCGGGGTTGCTTTTCTTTTTTTAATTTTGGTGTGCATAGGGGAGTCTCTTGGTACTGCCAGCAATATGGATCCTTTGGTCCCTGTGAAGACTTTTCTACTCTTCTTCTCACAGTCATACCTGAGAGCCTTTAGGTGCAGTCACTGCAGATCATGAATAACAAGGCATTAGCTGAATGTCTTTAAAAAAAGGCAAACATTTGGAACACTTGTCAGAAAACAAAGACGTAAGCAACCGTAATCTTTCTTTGTCTCCACTAGCCATTCTGCTTAATGGGTGGATCCTGGCTGATTTCAACTGAATTTAACAGTCTGAAGTTTCAAAAATATGAAATTTTTGTGAAAACAACGTCTAACTAAATGAAAATCCTATCAATTCCTTCGATAAGCAGGTAGAACGAGGCTATTACCACTCTCCATTTTGCTTGACACTGTGCAGCTAATAAGTCTGTATGTACATACTCTTGGATTATCTGCAGAGCAGTCAACCTCCTGCCTGTCTAGAAGTCACATTACTTGTGTGGCTAAAGTATGGAGGGGAAATGTAAGTAGAATGGACAGCACAAAGTATATGAAACAAAGCTCAGATAGTTCAACAGGGACTAGAGAGGCTGGGAAAATAATAGTTGTGGTAAATCAGCTGTGGAATAAGAGGTTCGGGATGACATAGTGAGACAACAAATAGTGTATTACATTTTTTTTCCTACCATATATATATTTTCTGATTTTTTGAAATGTGAATTAATATGTGTATGATTATACTACTACTGTTCCAACTCAGAGCTGCTGGGTGACTAGTCATTTCTTGACAAAGATTCTCTAAATGTCTAATAGGTAGTTGCTAGATAAAAATGGTATCAATAAGAGAAAAAGTTCTGTGGAGATGAAAGTACATGCACGTGCCAAAAAATGAGACCATGTTTCCTTAAAATGCAGAAGATGTGAAATAAGTAGATTCAGCTCCTTGTACTGAATTTGAAGGTACCTTGTTATTAGCAAAATAATAAAATACAGTAATTTTCTGGATTCTTCAAAATTGAGATTGAACATTCATCCTAGTTGAGAATACTGGGATAAATAGCAAACCACCCACTGGCACTACTTGATAATGGATCACGCTGCAAAAATCCCCATGCATTTTCCTTTGTCTCACATGGTGAGAGCAGAGGAAGGGTTGTAAGGGGGAAAGGAGGAGTGGATTGTTTTTTTTCTTGAAGCAATCCATCTTGATGTCTTCTAGGAAGTGTATGAGAAGATGCTGATGACATCAAGCCTAGAATGGACACTGACAGAGGGATATAAGGCTGTCTGATCACTCTATCCTGGGCATCCTCCTTCTAACCAGGAAATGCATCCCATTTACTCTTGTCCCTGCTTCTGATTATAGAAACTGGTTTAACACATGTGGCATGGTCAGAATTATGTTGACTTACTTTCCTGCTTTAGCTACAATAATCAAGCTCAGGGCTGTGAAGCAAATATCACCAGAGGACCCCAATTATATGTTCATACTTTATTTCCTCCTGTCCTGTTTCCTTGTGCTTCATTTCATTGCCCTCATACTCCCCTTTCTCTGTCCAAGTTATCTCCTATATAAACAACCTGCACCTAATTACATTTTCCCAGATTCACTAGATCCATTCAAAATATACTTATTTAGGCAATCTTGGCTTTATATGTTATTACTGACAGTGACTGCTAATACTGATAATAACTTGCTGCTGCCAGTTATTATAATTCTGCCACCCTCCACGCCCAGCTATCTGTAAAGTAACTTCCCCTTACCCACCTATGACATTCAGCTTTTTATCATGATGCTATTATTAACCTCTGTCAGCATGGTTCTGTGCCATGTCCACCCTAGTTTCTGACACCATGTTTCCAGCAGTGCCTAATATTCTGCTCTGCAGCATGACCTTAAGCCAGGGGTAAGTCAGCAACCTAGCCATTCCCCTGTAGACCTAACAATGCAATTTAAGACTATTCAGTTTCTTTTGGGAGGCCTTTTGTTCCCTTCACAATTTGTCTCTGTACAGTGAAAGACAGCAATCTGCAAAGGCAAGTGAGATATTTTACTCTGTGATCCGTGAAGTTATAAAGCCATGAAATTCTACTATATTAAGAAAAGAGATTTTTTTTTTAAATGACCTACAGATATTAACTCCACAAAATCAAATACTTCAGGATATTCACTCGAAACATGCTGATAGTTTCCAATACTTGCTAAATTAATTGATTAGCTAGTGATGAATACTTCTCACAGGAAGATTCATACACAAGCAATATGATGTTTAAATCCTGAGTCCAAAACTTTTTCAAAATTACCTGAAAATGGGGTTTTCTATTTGCTGCATGGAAAACAGGTCTTCATCCCCTCCCCCAAATTTTTTCCAGAAATACCATCACAGAAACAATTTTACTTCCAAGAGATGTGAGAAGTTTCTGTTTTTATAACCAAATCAAAAATTTCATTAGGAAAAAGAAAGTAATTTTTACCAATTCTTTAATCTGCTCCTCCATGACCGTACATGAAAAAACTATTTATTTGTCTCTAAGTGTCTACTTACTTTGAGGAGTATAGCTGCAAAATCAGCAAGAAAAATGAAATTAAAATATTACGTTTAGTGGCCTTCAAAATGATGTAACTTTTAATCAGAAATTGAAACAATTTGCTTTTACTATGGAATCTTAATTATGAATCCACAAGACAACAATGTTAATTGTAATTAAATTTGGGCAGAAGTCATGGCTCTTTTTTCCCATATTTGACTCACTTTACTTCTTCTAATTTCTTATGCTGTCACAGACATGGACACAGACTGGAAGGAATGACAACATGAATTTTTTCAACACCTTTTTAAACATTTAAAGTATCTGGGGTCTCAACGTTTTTGTGGTATGTGTACACAAAGAAGTCATTAACATTCTATAAGTTGTAGGTGTATTTTTGCTGTAACAACTTTGTGCCCCTAAAATTGCAGCAAATGCATTAGTAAAATGCATTTTATCACTGTAATAATTTTTATAACATGAGGATTAAAATAAACATAGCAGAAATACCACGTATCATATAAATTATAAGCAGATCTTTCTTGGCATAAAATCTTCTGAAAAACTGCATATAGTCAGCTGAAATCTGTTGTTGTTGTCCTAAATATACTCCTTTGTTAAAATTATACTTCTAACCCTTTTGGCTATTGACAGCCTATTATTTTTCATATGTGCCATCTTTATCCAAGAAAGTGAAAGAACAACTAATTATATCCTTTGCAAATAAGTGTAGCAGAATAGCTTTTGTTCACCAAAATTCTTAAGTCTACTCATCATGAATGCAGAATTCACTACGATTTTTTTGTTGTTGTTTTTAATGTACAGCCACTTTAATGGCATGTGAAGTTTGGCATTTGAAGCTAATTGTATACTTTGCTTTGGAGGCTGTAAATCCAGTCAGTCTGCCTAGCTACAGTGCATTTGTATTTAGGCCTTAATTGATCGTTTTTCAGAAGGTTTTTGTGCGTAGTTTTTCTGTGATTGACATTGGCACTATTATTTTTAAAGGTTGCCTGCACAGTTTCAATAAAGGCTATGGTGGTAAGCAATAAAAATGAAGGTCAGTAAAATAAGTCTATTAACAAAAGTGTAATGTTTGAGGGGAATGTGCTATACCTGAAAACTTTACAAAATTAACTGCATATAAAAGCTTGTCTAACTCATTTGTCTGTGTTACTGAAAAATCAAAAGTAAATTACTTAAGCAGAAAAGCAGACATCTGAGCTGAAAGTGGAATATAGGTGTGAGTGGTATGAAAAAATTGATGGAAAAACAGAGCTGAAATAGAAAGCATATACAGTCATAGATCTTCAACAGATATAAGAATTTCAGATATTGTACTGGTCAGTCAGTTTATCGGTGTATGTATTTTAAGTTGGCAGGTGTCGGTAGAGATCATTTGAAAAATTTAAGTTTTAGCATCTTTGTTAAGGATGAAGTATAATGTACTCTCAGGAATTTTGTTAATGTTACAAAAATGGGAGGAATGGCAGGTACACGAGAGAGCTGTGGTGCTGTTCAGAGGGACCTAAACCAGTCTGGAGAAAAGGACAGACAGGAACCTCACGGAGTTCAACAAGGGGAAGTGCTGAGTTGTCCACACGTATCCATGTACCACACGGTGCATGAATAACTTCATTTTCCAGTACAGGTAGGGGGATACTGACTGGTTCCTGATGGACAGCAAGTTGTGGAGTCTCCATCCCTAAAGATATTTAAAAAAGAATCTTAACATGGCCCTGAGCAACAGACTCCATGTGGCTCTGTTTGAGGAGGACAAGACGGCCTTTGGAGGTCCTTTCAGTCTCAACCATTCTGTGACTCCATGAATCCCAGATAATAACATTATGTAGCCTGTCTGCTGTTGCTTGTACACTTTCCTAAGACCCTCAGATGCCTGCATTCTTCCTAAAGCATTCAGAAGAAATGTGCGTAGTTTTCTGTTCATCTTTACATAATCAGAGTCTAAAATTAGTTTTTACTTAAATGAGACACTTCAGGTGACTTTTTTTCATCAGCAAGAAATTGTAACTGTTAAAAGTATATCTGTGTACTTAGTTGGGACACTGCCAAAAGAATAGCCTCACTGAGCATGATTTGTCAACAAATAGACAGATTTTCCACCTTTAGCCAGAAAAAAAAGACATCTTAGGATTTGTATTATTATTCTACAACTCTAAAATTTAATGTCTAATTAGTGTTTCCTTTCTAATTTTAAAAGTGATTTTCCTATCATTAATCTGCTCTAAGGTTTGCACCTAGAAAACTACAAATCTATGACTTTATTATAGGTCTTAGAAGATACTGTATGCTGACATTTTGACAAGTTGCTTGCATACAAATGGCTGAAATACTGCTAGCAAACTTTGTTGTTCGTGTGCTTCCTTCTTTATTTATTTTTTTCCAGTACTGCTGATGTTCAATACATATTGAACTGTTTTATTTCATAACCTGTGAAACAGGGATACATGAAGGCATTTATCCCATTTGCTCCATAAATCAAGGTGTTTATCATCCTTAAAAGCACTGGGTCAAAACATGTCAAAATCTGTAACGAAACTGAGGTCAACAGTGTGCTGAAATTGAGCTTTTAAGTAAAGGATAGAGAAAACTGTCTTTTCTGAAAGAGAAAAAAAAAAAAAAAAAA
>VZRQ01002661.1:589088-618713 GCA_013397975.1 Machaerirhynchus nigripectus | reverse complement strand
AAAAAAAAAAAAAAGAAAATAGCTATCTTTTAAATATTCTCAATGAAAGTAAAACTATCTTGTGATATGCATCTTCATGGTAAATCTACCGCCGAGATTTGTGTACCCTGCTCTAAAAAGTCTGAAGTGCTAACCTTGATCATCAGGGCCAAGACACCAGAACAGGCAGTCTCAGCTTGTTGACAAAATCCAGTGTTTTTAGGGTTTGTTAGCTGTACTGTGCTACTTCAGCTGGTGTGAAAGAGAACCCATGTGCTACTCTTATCAAGTGGAAGATCTGTTTATCTGCTCCGCTCTCTGGTTTAAGGAAAGTAAATAAACTTATAGGTAAAACCTATAAGATTTACCTTATAACCTTAAGATTTCCAAAGCATTCCTTTCCATTGATTATCTTGATTTTATACATATAAATAAAATGTAGTATCTCCTTTGCACATCTCTTGTAGGTTTTAACTAATCTGACCCATTTTAGATGAACCACATATTAGTATGCTTTGCATTTTCATGGAATAAAACAGAAGACTAGAATAACCAACTCACAGAGATTAGACTGTTGCCTTATTCCTTTATTAGATGTATTTCACATTGGTCTCCTAATACCTGTACAGACTCGTATATTCTAATTCACCAGTGAAGTCAGTCTAGATAGCAAATAAATTCTTGTCGAAGTTCAGTTACCATAAGTAGAAGAGAATATATACAGAGGGTACATAGATGCATTGTAATTTTTTTAAGATTGAAAGCTGTAGCCTTTTAATAGAAGTGTTTTAAAATTTTAAAGACCATACAGAATGTGTTTAAATAAAAAAAAAAAAAAAAACAAGCAAGTAAGAAAACCCCACAACAGTACCCTGAAGAAAAAGGACAGGGCATTGAATTTAATTCATATTATTCCTCAGAAAATGGTCAAGGAGAATGTGGTTTGGTTGCTGTATTTTTGAATAAACATACATTTTAAAAAATAACACCATTGCATCTTTGGCACTAGATACCATTATTGATAATACACACTAATGATCTCTAAAGGACAGAGTGGTAATTAAACCAGGTCATTTATCATCTGTTGAGATGACAATAGTTTAGAAAGAAACTGAAAGAGGGGAGAAGATAGTGCTGACTGATGTGCTAAGAAAAATTATATTAAAACATTTGCAGTTGTAGGCAACTAAAGTGTAATTTATTCTAATCACATTTACCAGAAAGAGTAGCTCAGCTGAGGTTTGCCTAGAACAAAATTCCATGAGTTGGTTCAAAAATAGGTGGTAGTGTGAAATTCATCACATTGCAATGCTGGAAGTAACTCAGCTTAAGGGGCTGTGCATGAGAAGCAAATAGAATTTAAGATACAGAGAAGTTATGCTAGGTTAAGAAATTTATTAAGTTCTGCCATCCCATTACATTTTCACTGAAGGCAGATATGTAAAATATTTCTGTTATGCTGTGTTGGGGAAAGAGGACGGAATTTATTAAACAAAGGAGGAAAGGTATAAGGAAGACAGATAAGATACAGTTAAGGAAGCTAAAGCAAACTTGCCAAATCTCTTTCAGATGTATGTTGTGACATATGAGTTTCTGGTAGGACTTTTATGATCATATGACTAATCTGGAAGGCATTAGCAGCTAGACACCAGCCTTCTGCCAAATGTTCCACTTAGCACTTCTCTGTTCTCTTTTCCCCAACTTGAATATGACATAAAATCTAAATGTTATTGAAGAATTTGAACAAAATAGTTAACAGACATAGAAGTAAAATTGAAGACTAAGGAATAAGGAAAATTATTTCTTAATTCTTCATGCAGTTAACACTCATGGATGATAAAAAGCCAAACAGAATATTTAAATAATTTATTTGACATTAAACAGACATTTTAATTTTGTGTTTCCTTTTTTTTTTTTCCTATGAAAGGAGATGTGTTTTACGATGTATGTGTTCAGATAGTTAATAAATTTTGGTAGAAAAGAAATTTGAAGAGTAAAGTATCAGTTTCTGTTTCCACATCGTAGTAATAGTAGTAGTAATAGCAGTAATATATTTTATCTCAAATGAACAATTTATATTCCACAATTTTAACAGTCTCTGTGTCAAGTGTTCTTTAATTGAACAATGGATAGACAGTTTCTCTTTTTAATGAGAGAAGCTGTTCAAAGGCAATCGAGATTGTCAACCAAGGCAAGATTGTGATGACTCTGCTTTTCACCCCCAGTTTGGTGCAGGTTCAGATTTGCATTCTGCAGATCCTATGAATAGCAAAGGAGATGTATCAAAGAAGAGAGACAAAGACTTCAATACCTAGATGTCTTCACAACACAAGATCATTCCTCTAAATTCCTCCAAAACTGGACTAAAACTTAGGACAAAACCTGCAGAATACCCAATATTATGAATTGTTAACACTATTAACTGTTGCATTAAAGTAGAATTTTAAAAATGAAAAAGATCACTGTAAAGGGGGACAACTAGAAAGTAGTCTTAACAGGATCATTGACACAGTTTTCCTCTATCTTAAATTTTTTCTCCTCTATGCAGATTGAAGTTACATATAAGCACAATTCACCACTACTAAGCGTCCAGAGCTGTGTCTGCCTTGAAATTGAAAGTTCACTAATAATCAGACACATTACCCACATAAATATCTAGAAAGTGAATGTGGAAACATAAAGAATGCTTGATTCCATGTTCGCCCACCCTTAGAAAACAAAAGGGACCTTTGTCCAGTGTCGCCCTGAGTTTTGCAGTTTTCTATGTTTTCATTCTTGTAGTGGAATTTCTCAGGCACTTTACTGTAAGCATCAGCATGTTTACATACCAGTATCTAATATTATCATTCTTTTTGTTAGGCGGAGAATTATGATAGACTTTTGATCTGACCAGTGTCATGGAGAGGTGGTAACCCCATCCTCCAATCCATGGTTGTCTCTAAAAAGATATATAACTGACTAAATAAAGAGCCGGGCCGGTCTTCTTCCTCCTTCTTCCCCCTTCTTTGCCCTACCTTGGCCCTTCTTGCTCTCTCTCGCTTTTGGCCCAGGCCCTATCCTGACAGAACGGTGTCTGCGTGGTCCTTTCGTGTCTGAGTACGACAGTACAGCAGATGACCAAGTGAGAAATGGTGAACTCATGAGAAGCCTGCTATCAAAGGAGATATGTCTGGAAACGTGTTGCTACTTAAGGTTTTTCTGCAAAAGGGAAGCACATATGTCCTGTTCTAGCAAAGACATGTTTCAATTCGACATTTACTTGTACTGTTACATTTGCTTCCAAAAAAAAAGTATCGATATTACAAAGGTTATCCTCAGGTATATATGTGTATATATAGATATAGTTACTTCGAGTGAAAAAATTTCTACTGCTAAAATATCAAATAAATTGATTGAATTTTTTTTCATTCATTTGCAAGAAAAAAAAATCTATTTCCCCCTGAAATATTATTTAACTTGCTATGTGCATTTACTATGCATGTTAATGAGTGCATGCTTTTTCTCTCCCTCTCCTTTTCCACTTCCTTCTCCCCCTTCTCTCTCTGTCTACATAGCCTCAAACATATTCCTGACCGTAAGAAAAAAGAAAATGGAAATAGGCAGTAGTCTGGGCTCTTTTAACACTGTACAGATTCTTAAGAAATGTACAGTTCTACTTAAACTAAAGAAAAAACACCTTTTTTTATATATATTTACTGTGCTGGAAGTAGTTTCAAAACCAGAAAGGTATTTATTTGCATAAGTCCCTCAATAATTGTTATGAAAGGACATCTTAGGGATTGAGTTATTTATTATTATTTTTACTATTAATTTTAAAAAAGGACTTCTTAGGTTGGCTTTTTCTCACATTTTTGTTTTTGAAAATCACATTGAATGAATTGCAGTTAAATAAAGAAGGATTTATTTTTTTTAGTGTTTATAATTCCACTGGAATTCTTTTCAATCTTGGAGGACTGCTGTCAAGACAGGATTTTATTGATACTTTTTTAAAATTGTTCCATCTAATGACTAACAAGAGAAGGAACTTAGTTTTGCTCAGAAGTTGGAGAAAATAGGACATGAATTTTCTTCCTCTCTGTATTTTTTCTTTCCTAGCTGAGCCTTTTTGCATTCACATTGATTTTGTTGAAATGCTGAATAAGAGGTGCTTCACACAGCAGCCCAAACCCAGATGGTATTGTATTTTTTCATGGAAAATTTTTGAAATAGATGTCTATAAAAGTGTGTCTTGAGGCTTTATGCTCCCACACCGAACCCCACTAAAGTGAGTTTTGTGCCAGCTATTGGTCACCTTTGATTTCCTCAGCCCCTTTTCAACAGGGCTGCAGAATGACAGCGATCCCACCTCAGAATGGGCCCTCTGCCCATGCAGAGAGCGCAGTTGTATTTTCCCGCAAGTTCACATAATATTCTTGAACCTGATCCTGACTTTTGGAATAGCAGATCAATTCCTGAAGAAAGCATGTTCATACATGTTAGTGTTTCCTATGGGACTTTATTCACTTTGTCATTATTAATCTGAGACAGCTGTTTTATATAGGTGATACTTTTCCTTCTAAAACTACTTGTGAGCAGATAGATGTAAGAATATATAAAAATTTGAGAAAAGGGCTGGAACAATGTTTAAGAACCAGTCATCTAGTATGTCCCAACATTTCAATTGACACAGAACTTAATGTTCTACAGAAATAGGGTATTGATTGTCAAAAGTAAGTTTCTGTAATGAAAGTACATTATTATTCTATAATGAATTCACCAGAAATATGATATTCTTAAAAGATTGTCTACATATGTACAAACATATACAAAGGAGGAGGAATTAATAAATATGTAATATTCTTTCTCACCTCTTTAAATGGTGCTTTTAACTTGTGTACGCAGTATCATTTTAAATATTCTCATTCCTTAACATTTCACAGATCCATACAATTTTCCTGTTGAAAAAAAAAAACCCTTTACCTTTGTGTTAGTCCTACAATTTAAAACTTATATTGAATTGAGTTTTAAACCTTACTGTATATTACAATTTAAAAAATTACATTTTTTATGGAAGAATGTAAGACATACAAGACATTTTTCAAACAATTCTACTTGATGACAAAATAATAGATATAATGAACAGCAGGGAATGAAAGAGAAGCTTGTGCTTTAGAGCAATATAATTATGTAAATTATCGACTGAGATATACATACTTGCTCCTCTTTCATTTGAGCTTGTTTCGTTTTTTTATTATGTGCATAAAGAATAAAAAATTATTTAAAAATATTAATTGCATGAAGCTCAATTAGAAATCAGTTGGGAAAAACCTTTGTAGGAGTTTAATGACATATGGATCTGTCTTTCCTCACAGATTCTCAAGAGGTTGAGTTGTCCTGCAGCCTGAAGAACCACGGAATCACAGAAAATCCTGAGTTGGAAGAGATGCCCAAAGCTCAGCTACTGTCCCTGCACAGGATACCCCAAGAGTCACACCATGTGCCTGAGAGCATTGTCCAAACCCTGCCTGAGCTCTGTTAAGCTGGTGCTGTGACCACTTTTCTGGGGAGCCTGTTCCAGTGCTCAATTAGACTTTTAACAAGAGCTTAGAGTATATAATGAAGAAAAAAGAAGGAAGTAGGACCTGAAGACACCACTGAGACAAATGGCATTGAAAGCTGACATGACTGGCAAAAGAGAAGGAACAGGGAACAAGACAGTGTAATTTAGTAAACATACCTAGGATTTCTGTACTCTGTTTTCCACTGCTTTTTCTGGTTCTTCCATCCTTACATAAGAGGGAGTTTTTCTACTCAGCAGTGTAAATTACAGTGATTCCACACTGAGAGAGATGCTGGGGAGAATCAAACCAGTATGCAAAACCACATGGCAGTAGAAGAGCACTCTGTAGAGAGTACCACATGAAATGATTGCCATCCGAGATCCGCCAGGAAAGAGAAAGAAATGTTGCCAACATGAGGGGAAAGGCCAAATGCAGAACAGCATTGCTGCAGCTTCTGACCAAGTCAACAGTTTGGAGACCGACTTTGTCTTTCCTGGGTTACACCTAGGATTCTGTATATAACATTTACACAGAAGTTCTGGCTATGTACTTTAGCAAATTTCCCAAACATTTTAGTTTCTGTCTTTCTTGTTATGAGTCCAGTTCCTAGATTTGAGGCATGGAAAAACGTCTGGATTTCAGATAATGTAATTGCAATGTGTGCTGCTGGGCTTTGTTCTGTGGTGCTTTAGGTTTGCAGCTCAGACAGAATTAATTTTCCCTGGATTTAGTTTTCTGAAAATTTGTCATCCTACTTTCCTTATGGTATTTCACAGATTTTTCAGGAAAATAAAGCTTTTATAATTGTCAGGTTATAACTCAATTATAGTAGAAACAAATGACATTTATAAGCAGTCATAGCTACTTACACATAAAACCCCAGTTATTTAGACTTCACTAATAGAATGTATTTCCAGAGGACAATTCAAACTATCTTAGAATAATTTGTATAATATACTTTCAGACAGGGAAAGAACTTAACTTTATATTTTTAGATGTAGTGAATCTTAAAGTTTAGGCTGATTTTCAGAAACATTCAAGACTTGTAACATTTATATGAAGAATATGACAGAACTAATGTGTTCTAATATAATAACTAATGTGTATGTACTGTTCTTTAGCTATGAAATAAGGATGTTAAAGCTTGGGCTTCTCGGTAAGAGGTTGTAATGTTTGTTTCTCTTACTATCATTTTACCCTGCAAAACTAACCTATTTTGCCTAATCTTAATTCAAACAGCAATTCAGAGCGAGATATCTTGTAGGAATAAACAGTGCTTATCTTAGAATGGTAACATGCAGTGAGGAACAGAGACATATATTTCACATTTTTGTATTTGCAATGACTTTTCTGCCTAAAGCTTTGACCCCATGATGCTTGCTAAGAAACTCTTTTGCAATTGTTGAAGAAATTAAGAAAGAAAGAAAAGCAAAATAACTTTTTATGTTAAAACTCTAAAGATCAATATTTCAAAAAAACCACTCCAGTCTTACAAACAAATGGAGTGAGTTTTCAGTAAAATCCTAGGCCATTTTGAGGGTTGTGGTTGAAACCCACATGAAGTATAAATCTTGAAAGTCTTTTGAAAAGGAAAAAGAAAATACATTTGAATTTATTATTTATTTCAAATATTGTGTTTAAACAAAGAGGACATTCGGGTGAAAACTAAAAACCTTCCAGTAAAGGTCAAAGGAAAGATACTCCATGGGTGTTTAGGAATACTATTGAGAGCCACAAAGTCCAATACTCGAATTTCCTCATTTTACACCATTCCTAACATCACTTAGAATTCTGCAGTATTAATTACTGACCATAGTTCAACAGGATTTTGATGCCTGTAAAATTTGCTTTGCCTTTGGATAATGTCTTTGCCATTGCCTTCATGAAGCAAGAATTTTGGCTATCCTAAAAAGAAATGTAGCAAGATGTGACCAGTCCAGGCCACACATCACCAGCTATCTGTATTGCGATTGTCAGTAGGCTGCTGACCAAAGTTTGGAATCCTCTGCCTGAGTATCAATAACAAGTAAGCATTAATACTGGGAAAAAAAAATGCTGTTGTATACAACTAAAAATAATTTCTAGCACAGATTTACTGGAAGACAGAAATGGTCCATCTTAGCAGGGTCTGCCGTGCTACGCTATGTCATGTGGTGACTTAAAAAGTTGTACCAAAACAGAAGTCCTTTTAGTCCATCAGCATTGTGGATGGATCTATCCCTGCTTCTTGACTCACCTCAATAAAATTAAACACTGCTTGGTAAGCACTTTAGGTTTTCTGCAGGAAGTAAAAAACCAAACAATCTGATGTCTCTTGTTCTTTCCAGCAGCTCTATCAGACTGTCTGAACCTTTCATATGTTAACCTTACTTCATTAGAAACATCCAGCCTTATGGTAAAGTTAAGATGCTGTAGACTTTTCCATATGGCATAGTAACTGTGTAGATATTTAATATATTGGCACACCCACAAATTAATAAAAAATGTAAATAGATATAAAACTACTCGTAGTAGAAAAAACAGTTGAATCGTAATTTCTATTTTGAGAATTTTCTTCTTTTTTTTTTTCCCCCACAAAATATTCTACAATTAATATTGTGTACTCCCTGGAAATACATAACAAAATATGCTTAATTTCCTTTGCTCCCTAGAGTCAAACAAATTCCTGTGGAGTATCTGGTGCAAAACATCCCACAAATGATATGCCCTTTATAAAGCAATAACTTGAATAAGTGTTTTGGTAAATTTTGAGAGATAAAATGTCCCACAGTTGTATTTAATGCAACTACTGCAGTTATGTTCAGCATTATTAGTTTACTGGGACAGGGACAAGGTGAAAAACACCAGCTATGTTAATGTCAGTAGAAATGTGTAAGCCATCCAATGCCATTTGTTTTCTGCTGATATCTTCACCCCACTGCAGATGTTAGTGTCCATCTCACTGAAATTATTGTAGGATTTCTTCAATATCAGACAGACACAGAGAGAGTAAAAAGACCTTTTAAATGCAGAATATTGTTTTAGTCTCACAATGATTTCAGTACCAGCAATACTTCGTAAGCTAGAAGTGATAAATATTCATGTGCATTAAATATATTCATTTAGTAGAATTATTCATAGTGAGGGAAATTATGTAGTCAGTTTCTTTTGGAATCAGTGTAGTTTTAAATGAACAAAGATTGTATGACTTGGCCTGTGTATTTAGCAAGATAAATAGCCTGTGCTCAGCACCATGTCACTTTTTGGTGCTTCAGTGATTCCACTTCTCTTTCCCACACACACAGACATAAAGAATGTGTTTCTTCCACTGAGGTCAGCTTACTTCTATGCTTTTCTTACCAAGAAAGAAACATGATTTTAAGGGTCTACACCTGTCTCACAAATGCTCCAGCAGGAGTAAGTTTAGGCCAAAAAACACTGTCCTCTTCCGAGAGCCTGAGTTATGGAGTTAGAATCTGCCTATTGCTTGCAATGGTTTTGACTGAAACTGCCAGAACAGCCAGGATCAGCTTCAGCAGCAGTTGACTATGGCAGCTGGATTCAGCTAGGTGTACATGAAGAAAATGTGTGGAAGTATAAAATAGGAAACATCTTACAGATGCATGCAGTGTCTGATTACTTTTCTCTGAAATCATACTCATAGAGGCAGACTAATGACTGCAGGCTTCAAGATAGTAAAGTATAAAGGGTTTAAACCTTGACTTCTTTTTTTTTTTTTTTGTGATCAGATTTGCTTTGGTGTTGAAAAAAATTAAAATGTAGAATCCTTTCCTTGTGTAATAAGCATGTTGCAAGTAGTGCAGAGTCATCAAACAGCATTTGTCAGGCTTTTAACATTAGAGATCGAAAGAGTTGTAGCATAAATAGAATTCTGAGCCAAGAAAATTAGTTTTCAAATTCCCAAACATGTACCATTGTGAGAGACAGGTAGCAGAAGTACACTTCACGTGGTCTATATATTTGCCCACTGTTGCATATTAGAAGTGTGGAATATGCATTACTTTAGATGTACAGCTATCTAAAGTCTGTAGGAAATTTAAATTTGCTGCTAGGCAGTCATAGGAAAGTTGGCAGATTGTAACTATAAAAAAATTAATTAATGTTCCCAATAGAGTTTTAAATTAGATGTTTTCAACTCTTTAGTAACCTGGGCAGTCCATTAAAAATAATATGTTATAAATTTAATGCTGTCTGCTTGCACAATCAAAAATTTGTGATTCTATTTTTAAGGACTGCTGAAACACCTAATAATTGATATTTCTTTTCATATTTTCAATTATGAAAGTTTCATTTCAAGCAAAAAGAATCAGCATAGAATTAGGGATTATATATTTTTGTAGATTCCTTTTTGTCTGTTTAATATATCTTCTAAAGAACAATAATATGACATTTCTTAAAAACACACACTGAGATTTTTCTTTTTTTTTAAAATGACCCTTGACATTTTTCCTTTGAATGCTTGTGAGATTTCCTAGTGTTAACAGCAAGGAGCAAGCCAGAGAGAACTCCACAATGGCAAGCATCAGGAGCAGAATGAAAGAGTGCCAGAGGGCCTGTCTTGGGGTCCAATATGTTCAGAGAAGAGACAGCAAACTGCTGTTGCCAATTTACATACCTTTGCTTTGCTCTGAGGCACAGGGCACAGGACTGTGTCTGCTGAGAGCTGCATCATATGCATATTTATCTCAATGTAGTAAGTACAGGGACTTAAACAAAACAAAACACTGAAAAAAGTCTACCCTAGCAACAACATCAAGATCAGAAATACAAAAGACCTTACCACAGAACAATTGATGAAAGACTTGCGGTGTAACCTGACCTTTTGATGGAGAAGCCAAGACTAAAGCCAGTCTGGATTCCAAGGCACAGATAGAAAACTCACATGCTTTGTGCATGCTTTTGTTATTGTTGTTGTTTTGTTAAAGCAGCTGTGGAAGCACCTTGTAGAAATGATGATAAAGATAAGAAACTGTATGCCTACCTTATCAAAGGGCAAAATGATTTTTAAAACAGAAAATAATTGAACAATAGCACTCTGAGAAAAAGCTTATTTTCTGTACAAAGGGAGGAGACTTTCTTCCTCTTACAATTCTGTTGTGGCTGTTTTAAATCAGGAAAATGGAGGAACCAAGAAAACCATATTCAGAATATGTTTTTATCTCTGTCTGTAGATCACTGACAACACTGCTTCACCCAGAAGACGAAATTTGCCTGCTGATCACTGATGACAGTGCTCCACCCAGAAGAAGAAATTATGGATGGTTTTGATGATGTTGTAAGATGAAATCTAAGAATTCAGAAATCATCCAACATAGAGATGTGACATTTCTAAGATACTCTGTTGTGTGAATTCCAAGATAACCTTTCACTGATTAAATAAAGAAGCTCCAATATTCAATCAAGTTATATTTTTTTTTGATTTTAGCTTCTAATTTCACATCAGGGTCATATGACTGCTCTTAATGCAATTTTATGAGCTTAAATGACTAGTTGAATATCAATCTTAGACTGCTATATTTTAAGTTTTCTAATTTTGACAAAGTCATGTAACAGTATCTGCTATACAGAATGTATTTTTTAAAAAACTAGCACAATTGGCAAGATTTTGTCTTATACTAAAGCATCAAACTGAAAAACATGATTTAACCCACTCTGATGTGCTTGGCAGCTGGATCCAGTACACTCCTTGGGAACTTGTTAGAGTACACAGGAGGAATTTTTTCTGTCTTGAAGAATTTGATAATGTTTACAACATGTCACCTTTGCTAAAGCTTGTTTGTTAATTTTTTTCTTGGAATGAAATGCTTCTCGGATTGCTTCCCTTGAAATATATGCATTTAAAAGAACAAAAAGTATAATTAAAAATATTCTCACGCCTGATTGGCCTCTGGAGAAATCATAGGAGCCCAGGATTTTTTTGTTGTTTCCTCTGGAAGATGACAAGTCCACTGTGACCATTTGATGGTGCAGTTATTTAAACTGACTTAAAAGTCTTAGAGTAGTTCAAAACTCTTGGGTTTAGAAAATAATGTTGTTTTTTTTTTTTAATATAACACAGTTCATAAGCAGTCTCTTATAAACTTTCAATATATTTTAAAAGCTTTTGAGAAATGAAATTAATGCACATTCCATGTGCATGGAATCAATAAGATAAGAACCTAATAAGATATGTCTCTGTTTTATGCCTTTTAGTTCTGTTCTATGAAGCAGAGTGAACACTGTGTGGAAAATAAACTGTTTGTATCATATTGTTAGGATGCCAAATATTGAGTAACAACTAGTAGTTATATACTCATGAAGTACAGCTGACACCTGTTACCTTTTGGGAGTGATGTCTGCAGTAAACCCAAGCTGAGGAATTAAGAGCGATTGGAATGAATAGTAACTTTAAAAAACAAATGCTTTGAGTCTTCCACCTGTCATTACAATCTTTCCTTCTCTCAGAAATGGGTGAACTTCTCAGGGCAACAGAGAATCTGAAGCTTGTGTTCAGCTGATAGAACATAGGGACAACATCCAGGTTTAAATATTTGTGTGTGAGGTCACTAGGTCAAATTAAGCTTGCTAATTTAGCCTAGCGTAATAGAAAATATATTAATTTGTATGAATTTGTTCCTTTATCCTGTGCACCCTAATAGATACCCACAGCACTCAGGACAAGGATCCTATATAAAACCCCCTGAATTTTAAATGGAAATAACACCAAGTCTTAGAACACAGTAGTTAGGCCTTTCTTCAAAGTGCTTCTCACCCAGTGTTTGTCTATTGCATTTGTCTTGGTTTTCTTTATTGATTTTGATATTCAGAGCTTGCTTAGGTTGTTTTACTATCTTTAGTTCTTTGTGTTCTTTTCCTAGAGAAAAAATGTGCAGATTATGACAGATATTCTAGAGTAGCTGTGTTAACTTTAGGCAACCAAAATAGGGAAAAAAAAGCCTGTAGTGTATCATGAAAAATTTTCTTTCCATGTAGAGAAAAAAGTACTTGATAAAAAAGTACTACCATATTCATTAAATGTATAAATAGATAACGTGTAAATGTAAATTAGATTTATAAATAATTTCTTTTTTCCTCGCCTTGGGATTCTGTTTTTTATTTATAATAAAAAGTCATATTTTTACTATTATAAAAATCACATATATAAACACTATCAGGAGTTTGTGAAGTAATGTCAATATGTGAAATGATTGCTGCATTAAATTATAATATTAGTCTTGTAACAAAACAAAAAACTCAGTAGAATTTTATATAGATGGCAGCAGTTCACTTTTTTTCCCCCCTCCCCTCAGAGCCAGCAAATATTCATTTGCAACTTTCTTAAATTGAAATTACAGAATCCTTTTTTCAAGTGTTTGACCAGCTAGGAGCAATTCAGCGTGGCTTTAATTTTTCATGGAAGGGAGCATGTCAGGTATCTAACAATCAAATTCACTTTTATGTACTTATTGTATAAATTACTCAATAAGAGTGGAAAGGAGAGTTACTTTCTATCATTTTTAGAACACGTTTCAACAGCTTGTCTTTGGAGTTAAATAGAGCTGTCTTGATCATTTTTACGTATAGACTTCTTTGAACACAAAAAAGAATTATAATCACCTGATTATAAATTCACTGTTAATATAGCCTTAGAGCTGAGAACATTTCACTCCAGTAGTTAATTTAGTCTGTGGTAAATTCTCACTGTTATTTAATGTCATTTATCACCTGCTGTTTTGTCTTACTGTGAACATCCTGCCTGCCCTGTACAGTCTACAGTACATGGACCTTCTGTGACTTTAATGTACTCAGAACAAAGGCTCCAAAGTGCTTCTATCGGGAGGATTTGGCAACTTGCCTTAGATATATTCAAGCCATTTTGCTGCCTGTCACTCAGTGCTTTACAAATTGAACTCTGAGGAGAGGTAAAAAGGGTCTATGAGGCATTTTTTTTCTGGGAAGAATATGCTAATAAAGCGCCATCAGCAGGAAGCAGGTTGTGTCTGAAAGAGTTTTGTCAACTCTGAATTAATTTTGTGTGTTAAGAAACACGGGGGTGCTTCTAGAGCTGGTCTGTGGTAATTAATCCTTCCTGTTTCTGGAAGAGGAGAACTGTAATAAATGCAGCCCAGATTTAACAGATGTGTGCACACAATGTCTGCTTTATGAGGAGTAAAACAAAATTATGTGTATAGAACAAAAAATGTTGATTTTAAAAAATTAAAACAGTATGGAAAGTACTAAGATTGGAATTCCCAGTGCTTATGCAAATACTGTATTCCTTTAAATGTTACCAGACAGTATGGTTTTAGAAACATCTGCCAGAGTGGTTGGATGCTGTGAAGAGAGTGAAAAGGACAGATGTTACTTGTGCTTGTAAAAACACCCTACCAAAAAATAGATGCATGAGATCTGAGCCACAATCTGCTTAATCGAGGTGATTATGGAAGCTGGACTAACAAGATGGAGAGTTGTAATTAACTATTCTGAGAATCTTTGTAACTTTTCATACTACACTTTAAAAAATGTTAAAGACTGTTGTTGCAATACAACATTATGATTTCAGTACCCTTACGCTGTATGAGATCAAGATCAGGGTAGGACAAGTGGAAAATACATTTGGTGCTATGTAAAGAGTTTTAGGACACATCTGTAGTATCTTACTAAAATATTTTAGTCATACTTGCCTGTAAAGAGTGACTTCAGTGAAGTGTGTGATCATTCATAACAAGTTTCAGATTCTACTGAAGTCCATTACATGCCTCTCATTTATTTCAGTGCCCATCAGATCCCATTGACAACATCACTTCTGAAGAGCATTACAATCACACAGCTGACTCCTGAATGTCCTATCCAACACATATGCAAGATCTTTTCCTTCAGACCTAATTCCAGGTTTGATTTTGTTTGAGGGCCTGTTTTGTCTGCGCTTTTAACAAAACAGAAATCCAAAGAAACAAGCAAAACCACTAAACAAACAAAACCCCATCCAAAGAAAAAAAATGTTTTCCATGATCCATTGATGATTTTTTGTCATAGTCATAGTGCATGTCCTCCATTTAAATGTGTCTCCATGATGAATAATTTTAATTGCTATGTAGATAAATAGATGTCTTAATTAATTCTAGCAGGAAATATAACTTTGAGGCTTATTGCTGGTTCAGCCCTCATCCAAGAAGCAGAATACCTAAGTACACTTCTTTTAAAGTTTGACACAATTGCCATTTACAAAGAGAGCTTGAAGGTTGTTTTAATTTTCTACCTCATCTTTTACTGGAGCTCATAAGCATGTATACTTCTCTGACACTTTTCAACACCTAGTCTTTAAACATCAAAACTTCTCTTGAATTTGAGTAAATACAGTACTAACAATGTATTATTAATACCTTAATATTAGCTGCTTTTATTAAAATGTCTACAAAAACAAGTGAATCTAAACAGACTAAATTACACTTCCATGTGTAAGTTAAAACACTAGAATCTACAAATTGTGATTCATGTTGATTCAAACTTCTTCAGTTACCACTTTCAGCTAATAAAACTCTAGTCAATCAATCTATTCCAATTACAATTCAGTTTAAAATATTGCACCTGAAAGATTTTTCTACTGTTTAATTTAGAAGGATTACGGAAATGTGCTTAAGAAACAGACATGCATGATTGTCAGATTCCGAGCAAAACCTCAGTGCCAGCTGCATAAGAATTCCAGATTTCTGTATTGAAATTCTATGATCTACAACTCAGAGTTAGGATGTATTATCTGTTTCTCATTTCACAACAGTTCATGTCATTGGTAACTTTATGGAATTTTGTTTGCCAATGAAATAATTTCTTTATTGAATAATTGAATAATTTTCCATGGCAAGTGTTGGTAACTTACAAACATTTAAATACAAACTGAACACAGAAGATAATTTTATTTAAAACTTTCTGCAGAGGTATAGTTTTGGGTAGACACGAGTGCTTTATGCATCTGTTTAAAATGCAATTTTTTTGAATAACACTAATAGGATTTCAGTTATGTGAATTTGCATATTAAAATGATGTATCAGGAAAAACAGACAAATTAGATATTTGGAAAAGTGGGAAAGGAAAAATCATTCACAGTGCCAAATTTTGGGCTTCCTGACTTCAGTATTCTTGATCATTCTGTGAAGACACCTCTTTTTTTTTTTTTTTTAATCTATTGACTATCAGCTCCTACCTACAGATCCTCTAACTTGTGCCAATGCTAGATGCTTAAAATAGCCCCAAACAGAAAGTGTGAAGTCCCATTCAGTAGCCAAATTCACACATGGTGCATATCCATTAAATCCAGAAGACCACCATAGATTTACTCTGTCTAAATCAGTCTTGGATTATTCTCACATTTCACAAAATTTATAGCACATGTCCTTTTCTATTTAAGAGGAGAGATGTGAAGCGTTGACATTATTCTTAACCAAATGCTGAAGGAAGGGGTTAAGCCACAGGTTCCTTTTCCATCATTCTTGCAAATCACTGGGATAACTACCTCGCTTGGCCTATTGGGACTCTCTGTAGTGTAAAGCTCGAATCAATTGCCCTGCTGGCATCTCCGAGATCTCAAATCTGTCCTTGTGTCGTTGAATATTTAGTGAAGTTTTTCAAGCAGTTATGGTATGGTTTTTTTTCCTTTTTACCTTTACAAATTTAGAAAATAGAAATAAAAAAGTCTGTGCCTCCTGACTTGGGAGAAGAAATATTTGCTTATTTCAAAATTAGCCCTGAAAAACAACTATTTTGAGAAAATTCTGTTCCGTATTTTGAGGTTTTACTCCTTATTCTTCCTGGTTTTTGGAATTGCCAATAAACTACTAATTCTGTTTTTGGCAAAAGCTTTAATTTTCAATATAGAAATTAATTGGTTGCTTTAGAGGAAAAACGTTTCTTTTCTGTTTGGAAAGTTATCTTTTAATGTGGTCAAGTAGCTCATACTTTGTCACCCATTTCTGCTTAAGTTTGTGCAAGAAGCTTCAATGAAACAATCTGGCTTTCTTTCTCAACTGGTGTTTTTTCCTGCTTTGCCACTTGTCTACACTTGGTAGATTATCTTCTCTTTGAAATAAATCATGATGAGGGATTTTTGTCATTATTCCCGTATTTGTTCCAGATGACTACAAAATGAGAGTAGTACTTCTTTTATTCACCCAGAATTACTTTCCAAATTGACCTCAGCAGGCACAGTTTCTCATGAAATCCAAACATTTTTATTGGTACCTGACCTTTTTCTGTATGAGATTAGATTGTGTATTATGTTTCCAATGACAAGACTTTCACAAGTTTGGAGACAACGCTGAAAAATTGGTGGTAATGTTCTCGATGAAGAAAAAAGTCTCTTCATTACCATGCAACACATTTGTGCTGGGTTATAGAGAATGAGGCTCCATCTGGCTGGCAGCTGGTCACCAGGGGTGTCCCTCAGGGCGCAGTTCTAGGGCCAGTTCTATTCAGTATGTTACCAATGATCTGGCTGCAGGAGCTGAAAGCACCATTAGCAACTTTGCTGATGGTACCAAACTGGGAGGTGCTGTCTGACTGTCTTAAGGGACAGGAGGCCTTTCAGAGGGATCTAGATAGGCCGAAGCTCTCATCACAGAGGCGCTGGGCTGTGATTACTGCGATGAAATTTAGCAAGTCCATATGCCAGATTCTGCACCTAGGATGGAGTAATGCTGAGTATAAACTAGGAGAGCAGCTGGAGAACAGCCCTGCAGAAGGGGATCTGCTGGTCATCAGCAGTCTCAGTGGGAGTCAGCAGTGCGCCCTGGTAGCCAAGAGGGCAAATACCATCCTGGGGTGCATCAAACATGACCAACTGGTTAAGAGAGGTGATTATCCCTCTGTATTCAGCATTGCCACAGTCTCAGTGTGAGTGCTGTGTGCAGTTCTGGGGCCCAGAAGTTACGAACGATGTGAAAGTCCTTGAATGCGTCCAAAGGAATGCAACAAAATGGTGAAAGAACTTGAAGGAATTTTCTCTCAGGAGTGGCTGAGGTTGAGGGTTTGTCTATTGGACAAAAGAAGGCTGATGGGTGACCTCATTGCTCTCTTCAGAACATGTGGGAATCATTCAAAGCTGCATCAGAGGAGGTTTAGACTGGACTTAGCAAGAGGGTGGTCAAACACTGAAACAGGTTTCCTGGAGGAGTGGTTAATGTCTCAAGCCTGTCAGTGTATAAGAGACATTTGGACTGTGCCCTTAAAAACCAGTCCCTTTCAACTGAATAGATTAGATTTTCTATTCTATTCTAATTCTATTCTATTCTATTCTATTCTATTCTATTCTATTCTAAATTATTTGCAATGGTTGCCTAATATGTTTGTTGGATGTTTGCTGGCATAGATTAAACTTGTTTGAAAGATTTATTGGAGATTTTTTTGGAGGTGACTGAATTTTCCTGTGTTTCAAGGCAATGTAATCATGTACATGGTACTGGGGGTTGTGGTTCCAAAGCTGTTATAAAATATTTGAGAATACAAAAAATAGATGGGGGTAGTGGATACAGCACATTTGGGATATAGGTGAAATGGAAATGTGTTGATTTTATTTGGATAGTGTTTGTCTTAGTAGGGTATGAGTATCTGAGGTAAGTATGCTCCTGGTTTTAATTCATACAGATTTTTGTACTGCATTTATGTTGACAAGCATCCTTGAAGCATAAAATAGTTCCTATGCTTGTGTTGGTAAAGGTCTTTAAATCTAGGTAAATAAATGTGACAATCAATTTGAGTTTGCACAATGCATCTACTAAAAATTGATATTCACTTTGAAACAATTTGCACCAAGCAATTTCTGAAACACTGCAAACTTCATCTACAAGTAATTCCAATAAACAATGCCATATGAGCTACTTCTGAATGTCTAAAGGAGGAGCAAAGGTGACCACATCAAATTGTTATCAACAAAAGCAATAACAATATTGCTATTAAAAACACACAGTGCAGTAGATAATAAATCTCAAATGTTTAGTAGAACTGTCAAACATACATTATTCTGGACTTCTACTTAGAAATGTTTTCAGATCCTAAATTGACACTTAACAGTGTGTAATGTCCCTGGGGCTATTTCATAGGGCAACATTAGTGTTGAAGTATGCAGAACTGTGCTTTTCTTCTCTCACTAATCACAGTGTAGCTGAGACGAAATTTAAAAAAAGAATGATTCTTCAGGAGAAAAGAAAAACCAATAGGTTTATACCACCTTTGTTTAAGGAAATTTAAAAAACCCTGAAAACCTAACCAAAATGATAATATCACTCCACTGGGTGAGCATTCACTTTGCCTCCCTTTCCATGACTCAGCTTTAATATGAGGCAATTTGGCAGAGCAGTTGAGCACCTATGAAGTGTTACATTAGCAATAATGAAGGATTATAACTGCAGCTGGTGGGGGTGGGGGGAGGGGGTGATATGTTTTGGTTTGGTTTGGTTTCTTTTTTAGTCTTGGCTTTAACCTTATGTGAGTCGTGAAGTCTACCCTTAAAACATCTGGGCTTCTTACAGAAACAATGACATAGTTTCTGCAGTAATCTTGTATAATTTCTGATGAATGGTAGGGTACATTTAAGCAGTTCTAATGGGGTGAGCAATATTATTTTAAGGGGCTTTGATCATTACTTATCTTCCTGCTGATTATAGGAATCTTGTTGGAAGCTTTCAAAGGATTTTTAATTTTGAATCTCTTTATGTCTTCAGCTTAGTGATGACATTAATTTCCCCTATTGCTTGTGAAAGGAAGCATAGTTTTGTTTCAGATGGTTTTTGTTCCCTGTGTCATGTCTTTTGTGCATGCAGATGGGACTGATTAATTCTGTGGCCTTACTTTTACAAAATAAAGTAAAATAAAATATAAAATAAAATAAAGTGGGGAGCATAACAACTTCTGTTTAAATCTACCAGTAATGAAGGAAATGTGGCTTTTACCTTAGGAACAATACAGTTAACATGTCTCTGTGTATGAGGTCTGTGTGGATTTTTCCTCAGTTTATACAGTATTCAAGTTTTTTTGCAACATGTAAGCTCTGTTAAGGGGAAATTTGTTTCTGTGCAGAGATATGTCACAGTCCACTTCATCTCTTGAATCCTACTTAAACCTTCAAAATAAGATTTAAGTGGCATATAAGTAAGGCATTAGCCTCCACCATAGGGTAAATTCCAGCCTTTCTAAATTAATAGTTTTCCTACCATTTGACGATGAATGAAGGACACCTAAGATTAAAAATTAAAGGTAAAGTAAGGATCATGCATAAGTGATGGCATTAAGAATTATTATTGACATTATTCTATATTTAAATAGAGAAAGGCTAACATCTAATTTATATTACTTGCATTTATTAGGACTTCTGAACTAAGCATAGTGCTGAATATTTGCATTTCAATCTTGGAGTAATTTCTTGCATGCAGTAACATAAAATTGATCATGTATATTTAGATCTAAATATTTTTGGCTTTGTTTTTGGTTTTGGTCTTTTTTAGTTGATATTAAGGTTTACTGAAACCAGTCAATAAATACCATTAAGACAGTACCTTTTTCATTCTGTTCTTGCTGATGTAGATGCTGAATATTAATTTCATTCTCTATAATGAACTGCACAGCATCCTAGGACTGATAAAAAAAAAAATCCCTTTCTACACAGAACAAGATTAGAGAGGAAATCTTAAAATTTTCTAAATGTTGTATTAAATTTATTTTTTTGTGGAAAAAGTAAGCAAACAAAAAACTTCCCCTCCAATTTAGAACTGAAGAAATGTAAGCATGGTGAAGCAATTTAAGCATTCAGATTTCTCAAATCACTTTAGCTAGAAAGTCTAAATGCAACAAAGAGAAAAATCCCCAAAACAAAGCAAAAGACCCCACCCTACCCAAAAATATTTATTTTGGTGTATGTACAGGAATAGCAAGCTCATTTACAAGTAAATAAAAAAAATTTTACAAATTAAAACCCCTTAACTTGTAAATTAAGAAAGAAGAAAAAGGCACTTTCACTATATAATGTATTCATAACAATTTACCTGACTCAAGCTTTCAGTACATTTTTTACCCAAGAAGTCAAAGCAGTTCAAATTACACTTTGTATTAAGTAAAGCAAATCATGAGAAGTTTCATGCCTTCTTGGTTTTTATTATTATTTTTTTCTCCATAAAAAATTAACTTGAAAGCTTCCTGGCCTTTTACTCAGGCCACAGAGTAAAAAATACTAGAATAAATGCTGAACAAATATTTTTTATTTTCAAACACAAGAAAAAACATCCTGTCTGTTTAAGGCAGTTAAAATCTCCCAATTTTTATTAATAACAAAGGTAGGGTGGGGATGTTTCATGCCTTCAAATTAGTTTCCTGGTTAAAAGCAAGGTAAAACCTGCCCAAGTGAATTAGAGAAAAAGACTGGGCTGAAAAACACAATAAGTAGCATTTTAACACATGAAAAAAATCCTGTAGATGAAATTTCATGAAAAATGCACCTTTATTGTCATTATTAGCCTCTGTGGTTTGGATTTTGCATTGAGAAAAATGAAATAATCTTTTGAGTTCATTGGGAATCTTTGGATCTATCAAGTAAAATGGTAATTGCAAAATGGCATGCTTATAGAGGTAATGTTTTTTGAATTAATGGATGAATGGTTGTAGACTCTAGCTTTGCATACAATTTTCAATAACAAATTTTTAGGCCATGTAAACTGACTGCTTGAATAAATGAAGCACAAACTACTTATTTAATTGTGAAATGCCTCTAATTCACTGTATTAATTGTATGTTTCTGCTTTAGCCTGTTTCTTTACTATCTGAAAGGGAAGATTTAAAATGGACTACTACAACTTATCATCCCTCATTATACATACTTTAAATAATCTGTTTCTAAAGTTCAGCCACTTGAATTGTCACTATAATTGAAATTATACAGTAGATAAGGGCAGAAAATTTATTTAAATTTCATGGAGCCGAATGTGCAGAAGAAATGGAAACAAGCTACAGGGGAAATACTGGACACAGCATCGAAGAGTTATGAATGTAATTTTGGTAGAGTTTGTGCAACTGTGTTCATTTCACCACTGTCAGTCACCACTTATTCGCTGTATGTTGCAACTTTTGTTGTGTTTTTCCATGTTTGCTGTCCTCTGTAAAGAAAAACATGTTATGTATCTTATGTCCTGTGTTACAGGCTCCTGTAAAACAGAGTTCCAGCTGCAGACTGGGACATATTGTGGATTCTTCCTGCAATAAAACCCACAGGGCTTCATCTTTTTCCCAAACACATTTTATGTAACCTATTTTGTTACTTCCACAGAACTAACACTTTTACTCATTAGACCAAAGCATGAAGCCCTTTATAGTTACAAACTGTTGATTTATATATCTGACATGCATTGGTTCTCTGCTTTTATCAGCTTTTAAATCACTTCTTTACTTCATCAATTCTGAGAAGTTTTTGAGCGCCTTTTTGCTTCACGGGTTATCTGACAATGACTATGAACAAAAATATGCCCTTGGAAAAAATCCTAGCCTTCCTTAAAACTAAACAATAGTGAAAGAAGGAAAGGAAAATGATAGTATCAGCAAATATAACTCCAAAATACTTTTTGCATAAGCTAAACTCAATTGAATGTCAACCTTGTAAAAATTTATGAGTTCACCCAAGTTGACCCACTGTCAATATCATTCAGAAAAGACAAATAGACTTCTGGACTACATATATTTCCCTCAGAATTTTCATGTTACCTGTCTATTTTCATTGTCCCTTTTGTGCTTCAGTTATCAGACCTTGGAAGTAATACTAGATCATTCCTTTCACCTATGTTCTCAATGTACCACATCATCAAATCTCTTAAGTTCTGATTTTGAGAACAAATCACTATAAACACTTCAGAAGCCTACACAAATCAGAATTCAAGGGTTAAGAATACAGTAGGATAAATACTTTAGCCAGCATATCCCTCAAATAATATATATCCCATCTATAGTAGCAGTGACTGCAAGCCACAGCAGAAACAGGGAATGCTGGATAGTATGTCCATATGTGATCTCATTCCAAGGGGATCATAAGTCAAATAAGCAAGACAAGATAGCAGAATATTATTAAACTCTTAACACTTTTATAGAATCAGCAAATCAAACTAGAAATCTCTTTTTTGCCTGAAAACACAATAAGGTTTAGCAGTGAGTATTTTATAGGATTTGTATTACAATAATGTATGTATTAATTTGATAATGTTAAAAGTGAAATGCATTAACATGCAGCATCTACGTGTGATATTGAAAGCCATAAAATTTAGTCAATGTTTTTCACTGTGCCTAAGTCTTTCCAATAAATGAAAAAAAAGGACAATGACTGCTCTGTGACCCCAAAGGCCAATTAAAATAACAGAAATTGTCCCTAAACAGGTAAATTCTCTTCCCCCCAGACACATGTAGTGGTATTAGAACTGCCCATTTGTAATTGCTCAATCCTGAGCCATGACTGTATATGGTTTCTAAGCATTCTGCTTGGCTAAGTCAGGCTAGGTCAGTAACCATGCCAGCTGTTTAAAAGTGTAGAGTATTGCATGCTAGTGCTTGCAAAAGTAATCAATCTCTGTCTGAAAATGAAAGACCTGTACTTCAGGATTGCAGTAAAACCATCCAAAATTAGGAAGGTTGAACTGTAATTAATTAGGTGTATGTAAGATATGTTGACATTGATCTTTTTGTTTTGTATTTGTGCATATGCAGGCAGGTAAGTGTCTGTGCCAAATATTGTATAATACAGTAATTCAATTGATTCACTAAATGAAAAAATTATTTTAGTTGAGTGTGGTCTTTGACTTATTAGACTACAGTACATTCAAAATCTAACACTCTACAGTATGAAATAATTCATGATTTTATTCTTTATTAAATGTGAAAATGTGAGATCTTACTTCAGCTCACCAGCAGCCACTAGAAACTATTTAGCTACACATTTGTAAGAAGTGCTTACTCTGCACCTTCTTAGAGTAATTTACTTTTTACAGTAAATATCTCTTTGTGAAACTATCCAAAGAAAAATGTCAAGGTCCTAAAAGCTTTAGTATTTGCTTGATTTATCATTCTGTTCCTGATTATAATACATGTCATTCTTTTTATCTTATTGAGTTTTGTGATTGATTTTCCCTTCTTTTGTCTGTTTTTAATGTTACTAGTCTCCTATTGTGTGAAGTTTTACAGAAAATGTGGATCTACTACGCCTACTTGGAAATAAGTACCAAATAAGCATCACAAGTCCAGTAAAATTTTAGATATGTGCTCACATGAGATACTCTAATAGAATTGTATTCTTTTCTGTGGCGTTATATCAAAGGCATTATCAATGCCCCCACATGTTCCATAACTGCATGATAACCTTATACATTGAACTGTTCTGTGCTGGAAAAAATTAGGAGATCAAAGAAATGCTTCCCAAGATATTTGTCATATTTCATTTATGCAGTCAATCAAAACAACTTTCGTTCCTGTTGTAATAACTTATGTACCTATAAAGATTGTATTAAAGTAGTTTTCATTTAATTTTAGTTAAGAATAATTCTTTTTTGCACTGTGGTTGGAAGAAAATTTAATTATCCTGCCAAGTTCTAAGTATAATTATTTTCTCTGAATTGACTAATGAATAAATTAACTATGTCCAGTGCTAAGCTCAGAGCACATATATGCATAGAAGAGCTGACTAAGGCATATGACTTCAAGCAATTTTATCATATTGTTGCTTACCCTGTCAGATTTTCATATGAACTGAGTTTAAATTAAGAGCAACTGGATTTAAATTAACAGCTATGGCTGTATCTGACAGGTATTTACGATTGCATAACAGTAAACAACTCATTCTAATTCAGCAGCCATAGATATTTTTAATATTTTTTCCACTTTTTAAGTTTTAATTAACAATGACAATGAGGATTTTTTACAGTTATTCCACCTGTGTTTTGAAAGCACTCATTTTGAACTATCTCAGAGCAGTAAGATACAGTGTTTAACTTATGTTAAGAATGCAAGCACAGACAAATTAATAAGAAATTAATCCAGTGAAAACTTCCTATGAATACTCTTCTTATCTAGGGAAAAAAATGCTTGTTTATTTATTTATGTATATTTAAAACAGCTGCTGAAACTATATTAGCTCTCTGTATTTTAGATCTAATTCTTTCTGAAAGTTCTCATTTCCAACTCAGATTATGTTTTGCTGTAGATAAACCTCTATTTCACTACAGAACTACCTTGCTGTTTGAATATGTTTTATCTGAATGGTTTTTGACTGTCCTGTGCTACATTTTGGCTCCCTTGTAGACAATGAAACGTGGGTCATAATTTTAACCGGAAGAAAAAGAGGAATTTCTATGATGCTTAAAGTTTCTCTTACACTTTTTTCTTCTTCATGTGCACCTGTTGACTTGAAATATATGGACAGTACAGAAAATAAATAAATATGTATATTATAAACTACTTCCAACAACTTTTAAAATGCTATATGGTGGTATAAGAATATCAAAACCATTTCAAGTGTTTTTTGCTGTGAGACATTGAAAATAAAAAGTACTATAGAGATCAAGCAAAGGTCTGCAACTGTTCAACATTCTTCTGAGACGCATTTCACATTTTGTTTGCTATTTTCTTGTGGCTGGAAATAAATTTAATCCTAGAAGTATGCTTCCTTAAATAAATTACATGAAATATACCTACTGATATTCTCAAAAATAATGTTAACAAATTGTTCTGGCTATATTAGCACTTGTTGAATTTTACAACTTTCTAAAACCTTACTGAGCTTATTGTGAACAACTAAGATAAACATAGTATGAAAGGAAGAAAAAATTATTTTTATATTTCTTTAGTATCAGTCACTACTTTGTATGATAGCATGAGAATCTGTGGTGTGGACCAGCTCTGGGTCAAAAGAGGAAGAATAATACATAAAACAGCTAGGAGTAACTTTGGGTATTTTCTATCGCAGTGCTAGGGAGACACTGGTTCCTCCAGCATAGGAACCAACAGCACTGTTTCACAAAGGCATGTTTATGTTACCAGCAGATACTTTCAGATCATTACACGAAACCCTGTGAGGGTAGGAGAGCATTAAATGGCATCCTGTCTCCTCCTCAGCATCCTTGCTAAAGGAAACACTGGAAAGATGGTGTACATTGTAAAACCTGGGGGATTCATCTCACCTAAATTTTTCTAAAATCCAGATTAAGTTTCTTGTCTTTTCTCAAATCAGTGGAAGACTCACTGGGATGTGTTGTGGCATGTTCCAAAGTCTCAGCATCTCTATTGGTGCACTGGTACCCTGGTGGAGAACATCAAGGGTGAGAAACAGCAAGAAAGGACTTGTATGACTTGGGGCTTAGCCTAAATGGGAGTGCAACAAACAACACACAGCCCTGTGACTCTGGAGACGTTTAGAGGTGCAGTATCTCAGACAGAGCTTCCCATGGTTGATTTAGGTTTATTTTAGTATGAGGTTTATGTTATGATATTGCCTGTGAAGCAGAGATTTCCACCTTCCCCAAAGCAGTGCAGTATAACCTTACATTGAACCCAGCTTTTTTTTCCTACAAAGTTCAATGCAATGCAGCAGCAGGACTTTCTGGATTCTAGAATTAATAAAAGGACCAGTCCACAGAATTTTCTTCTAAAATTCATTCAGTGTCATGAAAGTCACATGACTTAGAGTCCTTTTCATCTTGTTTCTGTATTTTTGCTAAGTGTGAACTTTGGAGTCTCAAATTGCAATATGCATTTCAAAGAAACAAAACTGTATCTTTCTTTAATGTAGTTTAGGATTGATTTGCAGCTCAGAATATATCAGGAGTGGGAAAAATAGAGAGGTTACCTTTGACTCCTTAAATTGTATTTGCGAGTTATTATTTCAGACAATGTTTTAGTTCAGATAATCACAGGACTGGTTTCATTGATCTTTTTAATTAACTGAAAAGTAAATTTCTATGAGACTTTCCTCAAAAAGTTTCATTTAAAAATGAAAAAAAAGACAATCCTCATTATAAGTGTTAAGGATAAATGCAAGCTGTTTTTATGTCACTCCTTTTTTTAAGTCCTCCCCTCCAGGATGATTTTATCAATTAAACTTGTTATCTTATTAACAGTTAAGACAGATTTTCCTGAAAGCATAATGAAAGTATTCTTGTTAAACCTCACAGATGTTCTGTTAAAAGTAGTGCACTTTTATTCACTGTTAATGAAGTTCTGTATAGTTACTACGTTGGTGTCACTTGAATGAGATGCTACAGTAACACCAATTTTAAATGGTTTTTAAAGTTTATCAACTACTTTTGACACAGCCAGAGATTTACTTTGGTGACCAGAGAATACATTTAGCTTCTTCAGTGGCAAAAATATTTTTTCAACTTCTGTATCAGTTCACTGATGTAATTCACTACACACTCCAGATGATAGAATTTTTATAAATATGTGTTATTTCATTACTTTTAACAATTTTTTTCCTTTCGTAAGTTTTCAATTGCCTTATTATTTAGTTATCAGATAGCTCATGGAGAGAGAGACAATTGTCTCATCACAAGACAGAAAGGCAATGTTTTGTAAAAATCATTATGTTGAGTTCCTCCACTAGAAAAGAAGCTGTATTCATGTCCTTGCTAAATAATTAAATGATAATTAATTTTTCATTCTTCCATCTGATAGTCAGCAATTGTTGAAAAGCATATTTGTTATTCAAGTGGAAGTGTCAGATTGCCCATAACTTGTTGCATTTCAGCTTCAGTCACAGAGAAAACTATGCAATTTCAGTGCTGTTTCCTTTTCACTGCTTTGCATGGTGTAAAAGAAAAGCATGACTGATGGAATGAAAAAAAAATTGATAGCCTAGAACACAAAGGAAATGTGTACCTACACTCATCTTCCCACTCTGTACATGCTCGGCCCTATTTCAGAGACTGGCAGAAAACACTCTCTCCAATGTCCCAGGCCACTGGGGTGCCTTGAGAGCTGGGGCCTTTATGGAGCTATGAGCTTATTATGCACTACCTAAAGTGTACCCATCAATCTGGTCAGTATCCTGGAATGTCAGGGGTCATCAGCATGGGTTGATAATCTTGCATATGTGAGACAGGCAGTTTTGAGAACTTTATAAATGCATGTGTCCATGTCTGTCAGCTTTGGCTGTGTGGTAATACAGTACATGCAGCTGAGTTGAAGTTATGGTGAATTCCAGACCTAACTAAGGCTAGTAGCATATTTTCAGCCAGCCAATAATAGTCAAATATTAAAAAAACATATCCCGCAACTTTATTGCATGTGTCAGGGAGGAAAATTTCTTGACTTTCAGGTGTTTGTTCTTACACATTAACCACAAGCCAGAAGAGCGTGATGAAAAAGACCAGTAGTGAACTTTGTCCTTAGTGTGCAAGCCAAAAAAGAAATTAGAAAGCATAACTATATCAAAGTAATTAATAACTAATAATAATTAATTTTTTTCTATACCTATGTTAATATGATTAATAAACTACATATTTCTTATCAGGAAAAACAATAAATTCCCCAAATATCTAATCACACACACAAAAATAATATTTTATTTTATATTTTCAAAGAAGCAGATCCTTTTAAACTGTCCTTTAACTTCATGCATTACTCTGATCAATTAACACTGGACAGCAATATCTTCTGTGCAGAGGGTGACCAAAAAACTAGAAGCTAACATCTTTACCTGCATACCTGAATCTTAGAACTGATAGAAAAGATAGAACTGGTGGGAAAAGAGTACAAATCTACTTTACTTTTGTTAATCTGGCTGCTAAGAAAAAAATATTTTCTGTCCCAATATTTCAAGCTACCAGAAACTGTAACTGGAAAAATGCACAGAGCTTATAAAAATCTACAGGGGTGCTCTAAACTGTCAGGCATCAGAGGGCAATGGGGAGGAGCTAGAGCTAGTGGGAGCATCTGAGAACACACCTACTCTAAACTGAAGGCTGACCCTGATCTAGTAGCCATTACACCTTAGAACAATCCCAGACAGCTAAAGTATGGATTTTATGCTAGTCTAAGTTAAATGGAAAATACGTGAAGAAGATACAACAAGCACGTCTAAATTACTATGTCACCTTTTTTGTTAGGCATTAACTGTAACTAAAAGGCAAATGGCATTCTTCTTCAGTTCTAACATAGGTCACAAATTTATGAGAAATAATATTAATTTCTTTGTGTGAAAAACACTTGGTCCGTGTGACATATCCTTTCCTGGTTTGCTTCACATTTTGGAAATGCACCAGTTTGGACATCTGAGTACTTGACTCAGTGTTTATGGAAATGTAGATAGTACAAGACAGTTTTCTCCAGTGGTACCTTGTAAATTTTATCAAACTACTTTGTTCAAAAGCCCTCAGTAACGTGAATAAGTATTTGAGCAATTGAATATATTAAGATATATCAGTTGAAAATCTGCCCCCTTCATTTCTTCTGACAAAGATAACAGTGTTGCTCTTCCTGCCCCCATCTCCTTTGAGTTGGACTGCAGCCACGCAGAGTGAATAATGACGCATAAGCACATTGTTTATTTAAATAGATTTGTGTAGCTAAGTACGTGACCTGTGATCTAGAGCTGAGAAAAAAAGAATTAAACACTGATTTCTAAGTGCTCTGTGAAATAAATCAGCCATCACTCCAAGACTCAGCCAACACAGATACTTTTATTTGTACTTATCACTTCAGTTTGTTTGAGTATTGTGTTAATAGTTTAGATTAGTTTTTGATGTCTGTGCTCTGTTAGCATTTTCACAAAATGAGAAATGATGAAGTTATGCACTCTCTGTTATGTAGCTGCAGTTTTCACTTAAAGCAATGAAGTGCTACTTATGGTAACAGATACACACTAAGGATCTGATTCTCCTGTCACTTGCAGCCAAGTTTCACACCAAGGTAAATTCTCTCCGTTCAGAAATTTTCTTACTAGTTTATGTTACTGTTAAAATTCAGTCCTCCTGGTGCTTCTGAACACAAGTATGTTTACACAAAACATTCTCACAGATCTCATCGGGGCTACCTTCATGTGTAAAGATGCTTGAAAGCAAAAATCCTTTGCCAAATCAGTCTTTCAGAAACAAACAACATCCTTTTTTTTTTTTTTTTT
>VZRQ01002661.1:541170-587356 GCA_013397975.1 Machaerirhynchus nigripectus | reverse complement strand
TTATGGTATTTAACTGAAATTCCAAGTCTAGGTTAATAACATTAAAAAAGGTCATCTAACCCTAAATAAGAACCAGTAATATTTAAAGAAAATGAGCAAGTATAAACTCTTGCATATTGAAGTGCTTTCTTAAAAAAATATTTTGCCATTTAATTTTTAAATATAAAAACAAAACATGTCTCTCATACATGTGTGTTCAAGACCAGCAGTACAGAACTTTAATACTTAAAAGTAAAATATCAAAGTCAACTTTAAAATGTGACAAGTATCTTTTTCTACTTTTATTTAATACTAAACATAATACCCTAGGTAACTTGTTTCCAGCAATCTGAGAGGGGTTTCTATCATCAAATACTTTCAGAGTTTTAGTTAAGCAAATCAAACTGATTTAATTTCTTATTTCCTACCTGCTTGTCCAGTGCAAAATAAAGATTAAATGTTCCTGAAAGAGAATGTGGCAGAAAGAAATGGAGGAGACCTGAATATCTGAAGTTTTCTTTACCCAATTAGTTTTCATTAGATTCCTATGAGTGCTTGATTTAAATCTGAGAGATTAGGTAGGTGTTTTCCTTCATTTATAATTTTTGATATTTACCTTATTGTGTTGGTGCACGGGTCCTTCAAGGAAGAAAAGTGGAAAACTTTAAAGACACCGTTTTCTTTTACAGTTACATACACAGATTTGTTTCATTTCCATTTCTTGTCAGTAAAGGTGAAAGATGTTCAGCAGTAGCACGATGACTGGAGAGAAAAAAAGGCCTGACCTTTAAAGAGCAATGCATGACGTCTCAGTAATTTCAATTAAACACGCGCAAACTCATGTTAATATTAACTGTCCAGCTGGGAAGTGACACCAGCTGTGGTCTGCAGAACCCTCAGTGTCGTCCCAAGGAGGGCTGGCTGCAGTCACGTTGTCTTGGACAGCTTCTGTACCACACCACTAAATCATATCAGCACAATCAATGGATCAGTTAAGGACTTGCCAAATGTCTGTCCTCCTTGCAGGCAGTTCCTCTGGCTGCTATGGAGGTGTTATGTGTTTACAACCAAAACAGAGCAGGGTGTATTGTTGTTAAATGCAGGGAAGAAATAATTATTTATGCCAATGACTCCATAAAGACTCAGTACATATTCAGATGAAGCCTTCTCAGCTCATCCATAATATCATGTATGTACACAAAATATCAGGATATTGACAGAACTTATAAAAGAAAGGTATTGATTTCTAGACTGGGTGTCTGATTTCGTGGGTAATTATACAATCACTGGCACTTTGACAAATGCATGTGCCTAAAATACATATATATAACAAGGAGTTACACTTTTTCTGATGATAATGTTTTAAAGTTACACAATTTTTTACTGTATTATATTTGAATATAAATTAAAATTACACCTAAATGCTACTCTTTTCTTGAGTGAGGTGCTGGACCATCTACAGATTGGGATTCTACATAAAAATAAAATCTAAACTTGCTACAATATATTTGTAAACTTGTCTCAACTCTCTTGCAACTGGCCACAATATAATTGTAATTCATGTTAGAATCAGCATCAGAGTATTTTTATAGATTACGCTGAAAGTTCTAGTCTGCGTTATTCTTCTGTCGTAACTGACTAGATAAATAACATGAAAGCAGATAACCTTAGCTACTATATGTATTGTCTAGTGGTATTAGCATATTTCAATTTAATTTTCTCTCATTGTGTCTCAAAAAATAAAAATTAAGAAATGTACCTGTAAGTTTTATTTCATTTTTTTTCCACAACTCTCTCTTTCCTTACTAATATGAATCCTATTGAATACTCTGACATTTAGCACAACCAGGTCATAGGAAGCTAAATTTGAGATGTCAGAGACGGAAGTAATTACAAAGACTATTTTGGATTACTAAATTTTTATTCCAGTACAGGGTGAAAGGATATTTCAGAGATATTAGAATTTTCCATGGAAAGGAAATCCCAGGATGGTTTTTACAGAGCTGGAATACAAATGAATGAGTTTTCAAGTAACTTTACTCTCATGTATAAAGCCTACTCATGTCATTAATTTTTTTTTTTAATTTAGTTTTTGATTTTTTTACTGATTTACTTCTTCTATTGTTACTTACCTATTTAAGATACGAGAAGCACCTCTCCACATTCTACCACTATTCTGTCAGTATTCCAGTTCTGCAGGTTACTTTCTTCCAGTGAATAAATTAATAATGTTGAGTCTTTTTAAAGATATGTAGATGTAGAAGTAAGACGAAGACTCATGTTATTGCATCTTTCCAGGTCAGAAGTTCACACCCTCAATGAAAATGCTGTTTCAGTAGCATTTACTCGTTTAAATAAACAAAGGATTATCTGCACTCAAAAGTAAGAGGTTGTTTACACAGTAAGATAGGTAGAAAATTTGGAAGTCTAAGCTGAGGAGACCTGATGTTGTACCTCCTGAAGAATGTGGTAATAATGCCATGACATGGATCTTTTCTTTGTGGTATTCAAAAGCTGGTGTAGCAAAGTGATTAACAGCCAGGGCAGATGTGTGTGAGTAGGTGCACACATAAGGATCTCTGTGTGAAAAAGGATACAGAAGACTTGATCCCAATGAACACTGAAGACACTTGTCTGAATTTCCAGATGTGTCTTATTTATCGTCCTCACTGTGAAACAGTCTAGCATTCCATGCTATGGTCAGGATGTTAGTCTCTAAAATATACTTGCAAAGTTTCTGGCCAATGTGATTTAAAATGGCTGTTAAGCCATATATGGTGCAGAAAATTGGATTCATAATGGAACCATGCAGAAATTTGCTGTTTTTTGGAAATGCCAGACATGGTTATATGTAATGAAGTGCAGGTGATGTTAAAATAATGGATTATTTAAGGTGAAAGGCAGCAGAAACTTCTCAAAGCATAGACAAATGCTGACAGGACTTTAGGTTTCTCCTTAGTTACTTCATATTATTAGATCCATTCTTAATAAAAGATATCATTCATATAACCTGAGGTCTGTGATTTCACAGTGGAGGCCAAAAGGATATCACTTTCACAGCCTCTGACCATGCCTCATGGTGAGTTAGTGGCAGCAATTCTATTATTTCATTAGCATGTGCTTCCACTGGAATTCTTGAGATATTTCTTTGCATTCATGAAAATATTGTCACTTTGCTACCAATAAACATAACAAATTCTACAATTTCTTTTTCCATTCATGCAGTCTTTTACATAGAACTCCTTTCCAGACATAATTAAAATATCACTTTCCTAAAGGCTTCCTATTCATTGCCCCTCACCATCTTCCAGAATTAATGGACCAAGGTCAGGTTGCATGAAATGAGAAATAGGGCTTTCCTTGTTTTTCTGTTCCTGCTTTTTCCTGAGAATCTTTTTTAATTAATTGCACATGCATAATATTAGTGTTCATGTCTCCTTTAACTTCAGATTTCATGAACTATTTAACTGATGAGGACTTTTTTCTTTTGGAAGTCCTCCCAGAGAAATTAAAAAAGGAAAGAGCCAGTATTAAACTCCTAGATGAAATCTTGATGCAAATTTATTTAAGCAATTCCATATTTCATTAGATTTCTTAAAGAATCTATCAAAAGAAAATTAAATAAAATACTCATTAAAACATCTTCAATTAACTTCTCACTGCAACATTGCCTTCTTGTGTCTTTTTTTACATACAGTTTATCTGCATCTAAATTTCTGATTTTAAAATGCAGACATCTTTTCTTGGACTTAGAACATGAGATGTAATTGACCTATTTAGACATGCCACATCCTGGTCCTCCACAATGGTATGTGACTATTTTACTTGGATTCAAAAGTAATTTTTAAAAAAAATTTATTTAAAAGGTAAATTAATTCAAAAGACAAAGTTTATAGGAAATCATCTGCATGAAATGTACCAGAAAGACCATGGTGCTTTCTCAAATAGTTATTTCTTAGAACATTGATGTGTATTTTTGGGTTATTAAAAATCATATGAAGTCCCCACCTATTAGGACTTACGCAAGGGATTAATTTGCTTTAGTGTCTGTGTTTGTTATGTCCACTGGAAACATTTAAAGAAGTTAAACAGAGGGCAGGTAGACATGGAAAATTTCTAAGCAGACTTTTGCCACTTCCAGAAATGCATGATAAAGGTTTCCTGAGACAAGTATTGCATTCACAATGAACCACTTATCCATTTATACTTCTTTGTTGTCATCCAGAGTCTGTGAGTTCCACACTCATGAAAAAGGATATTATTATGCATGTAGTAAACAGTGTTTGAATATTTCATTTGGTTTCTTTTTTGGTCCTTTGTTGTCAGAAGTTGTGAGCAAATATTCCTTATTCAACCTTTTGAATATTTAATGATTTTATGTTCATCTTTTATATACCATCTTTGATCATCCTTGTCACAATTCTCTCTACCATTTTTCTAAGATGTGCTGTTAGAGAGGAGGTGAACAGAACTCCAAGTGTATTTAAGACAGAGGCAAAGTGACACAGATAACAGCAGTTTGCTGATACTTTTTTTATTACCGGGTTTTTCCCCCAAACCATTTCTATAATCTCTTTCCCCTTTTATTTGTTTTAAGCATTGAGTTGGCATATTTAGAGACTTCACAGAAGCCCCAGTATCTTTTTTCCTGAGCATTTCTAAGTAATTTGAAGATCCCCAAGAATTTTTCTTATTTAGTTCTGATTATAAATCCTAAATGTAGGATTTCCTTTCTGTCCTACATTTTCTCCAGAATGAAATGAGGAATGTACTGATGCTCAAATTTATGCAGGATCACAGAGGGTCATACCTCTTTATTGGCTCAATCCATTCAGTAAATGTCTTCTGCTAACTTTTAATAAACTTTTAATTGAATTTGTTTTACATTTATATGTCTTAAATCAGAGTATGTGGATTATTTTGGATAACAAACTGTAATGTTATACATGTTTCTATCTTTTTTCCTCCATGTTTGCCAAAAATAATTTTCACACTGAGCTAAATCTTAAAGGCAGAGCAGAGAGGCTGTGGGACGTATTAAATGCTTATTAACGCAAGCATAAAACACTGTATTAGAATTTTAAAGTGAAAAATATGTATATATTTGTGTGCATACCTATATGCATGCATATATATATATATATATATATGCCATAAATAAATTAATTATGCTTACATTTGCATAGTCTGCAGTTAAGTCTGTATTAATTTCTGAAGATAAAGTTATCTATAAGCAAGAGTAAGATGCGTAGGAAAAATGTCAGGCTGACAAACAGGTAGGATTTTCTTCAGTTTGAATAATTTGTTCAAATTCAAACATTTTATTTCTATTAGTATATAATGAAATTGATTGCTTTTTATCAAAAACAGGGCCTATGTGTCAGAGTAGGAGCTTTTAGGAAAAAAACATATTTTGCTATGTCTGATACCCACAGTGGTGTTCACAGATGCCTTGAAATGATCGCTGTCAGAGCTTTGATTTAGCACTTTGTGCACAAATGGATCATACATTTTATAGTGACCAGTTCTATTTATTTTCTCAGTATAATTTATAATAGACTAAATTCAAAATGAGTGTGAACTGTAGAAAGCAATACATAAGAACAGGATATGAGGTGTGCACAGAGGATATGAGGCATGCACAGTCTTTTATTTGTGTTTCAGGTCAATAAAATATTGCAGTAACATTTAAAAATCAAAGCAGTAGGTAAAGACAGGATGCTTTCTATCTGCAAAAGTGACTACATTAACATACCCTTAAATTCAGATGTACTCCACACAGTTTTAGTCAGTTACATGATTAAGTATTTGTCCTGGATACTAACTCAGAGTAACAAATCTGAAGACTGTGTAATCTAAGGTGGTATTTTTACATGATGGGGAAAGCCAGAATTTTTATACAAGTCCTTTGAGAGATTTATAGTAATAAATGATTGGATAGACTTTTATAAAAAAACTTGTTAAGCAAGTTGTTAACTTGTTAAAAAAGTTAAGATACCGGGATGTTGAGCAAAATCAGATTGAAGTTATGGTAGGAAAATGACACAAAAGAAGAAAAGTTTTGACTAAATCTGAGATGAAAATAATTTATTTTCATTTTAAATTTCTTTATAATATTTTTTTCTACCAAGGTACACTGTTTAAGGCTAAAAGCAAATGCCATATTTTAAGATTTTACAATTATAAAGCTCAGTAGATCTCTAATAAAATCCCTGAGAGAATTCTCTACATTGAAATTAAAATTTATTCTTAAACTGTTTCTGGGGGGTCTATACTTTTAAGAAACTAAATTCTTTTTTAATTTAATAAACTAATTTTTTAAAAATGTTTAATTTAAGGAACTAAATAAATAAACAAATCATAAAACTCATACCTCATAGCCTGCATTTAAATAAATGGTCCTCTATGGAAAATATATGAGGTATACAGAGGATAATAAAATAGATCATGACCATGTTTTGTCTATCCCAGAAGGTAAATGGCATGACATAATCTGAATTGATATGGTCAAAGTGGCTTCAGAAAAGGCTGCCCTGAGTCATGACTGGATATTTTCGAAGAGTATTACTGTGTTGTAGCCTAAAATTCTGTGAGGAATCATGTTGGCATGATAAATGGCATGGATGTTACGCTATTGATTATTTCAATTCACTGGTGTAGGTATAGCTGCAACAGCCTCATGAGATGTCAATATATCAGAGTTACAATTGAAAGTATCCATCAGACAAGATAAGTAAGAAAATAACGTGCATCAAAAGATCCTGGAGTTTTCCTGTGGGCTTCACTTAGGTCAGATTTTGCCTTAATCAGAGATTAAGATACAGCAATGTTAAATATATTTTATGTGTGTGTATATAGCTATATATAGTGTATTTATATATAGATACAATTTATTTTCCCCAAAATATTTCATCTGGGAGAAACAGTAGAAGGAGGGGATTTATACCCTCTTACCAAAGTAAAGATATGCACATCCTCAACTTCCCCTTTGGGAGAGCATGAGGTCTGGACACTTTACAAAATGTAACTGTTTTGCAAACATCTGATCACAAGATGAAAGAAATTACAAGTCCACACAAGAAGAGAGACAGCCAGAACTGCATCTTTAACTTTTCTTCCATAAAATATATCTCAAAGTACACAAATCAAAATAACTATGAGAGTATTAAACATCTAATCATCTTCTTTAAAGAGATTACCCAGTTCTTATTTTGATTCAGGAAAGAAGAAAATAGCATTTGTTTCTACCTAAGCAGATGTTTAGCTTAAATGCATACCAAATGTTTATTAACACTGAGGTATCCATTATTCTGGTTGCTGTGATGCTTCTGGGCAAAGGAAATAATTTTGAAATATTCTTCAGCACCTTTCAATTTTAAAAAAATTGATAAAAAGGAAGTGGAGTAAGTTGAGTTGGTACATTGATACTATGCTGAGTTTGAATTGCAGGAAAAAATACAGAATTAGTTGGAAATTTCCTCTACTTGTCACTCTTGATAGTAGGCATGAGGGGCTTGGTTTAAACCCAGATCACCTTGCAAATCTTAAATAGGATGCATTGTGTAGCCTCACAGCCAGACGACGCCAAAGCCACACACCCTGACATACTGATAACAGCCTTTCAAATAGACTCACACACACACACAGAGTTTAAAAGCATCTCCCCCACCCATGCTCTGACACAGAAACATTTTTCTAAAAACAGACCTTGACTAGCAGCAACTTTGGTCAAAAACTGTGAGATGTAAGAATTTAAAAAATATGTTGACAGGAGTATGGCTTCCTCCTATGCAACAGTACAGAATTAAATAGATATTGCACCTTCAACCAAGGTGTCTATTTCAGTTGGTCTTCCTCCTACAAGAGCACATATTTTAATCAGTTTAGATTTCTTCCCTCTTTCCATTCACAATTCCTGATACTAAAGTGGAAGCTGGGTCATGTTAAAATTACTTGAATTGCTTAAGTGTTCCCATTACTTTAATGTTGTGAGTCCAGCTTTTCTGATTGCTTTCACAAACTGAAAACAATTGATTACTGCCTGAAGGCCTTGATGTATTTTGGTTGTAACACAATGGCAGGTATAATGTTGCCAGAAACTCTGTGACACATCACTCAGAAACAATTCAGGCCGAAAGGAAGAAGATTAAGAGAAAAGACAGGGAGGAATTTTGATGACCTGCTCCACTGTAAATCTTCCATTTTTTTCCGTGTTACCTATGGTGACAAAATACAGAACCAAAGAGGAATTCAGAAAACCAGCTTCTGCAACTGATTCTATGGTGTCGATCTCATAGTATGAACAGTCACACCATTATACAAAGGCCTTTCCTCAGTGACACGGGGGCGTCACTCAGCGTGCTCCAGGACAGTACGAACCATTAACCCTGAGCGCAAGTGGGGGGTAATGTAGGCATGGAAGGGTTTGTGTCAAATCTGCTTCTACCACCTCTATTTGCTTTATGCCAGGTGAGCTCTTCTAAGCCCTTTATCCACCCAAGAATCATTTATTGATGGTCCAAGATGGGACCAAATCCCAAATGGATTGCTGGACTGTGGTAATTTGCAACTGTTGGTACCTGCTCCCTCCACAGGAGCCTTTAAAAGCCAAAAGTCTCTTCAAGCTGCCTTGACAGCTGTTTTAAAAACCTTCTGAGACAAATTAGGCATAGTCATCTTATGCATTGGATTCAGACAGCACATTGCCAGTCAGACTTGCTGAAATCCTACTTGCTTAGAATAGAGGACAAATTAAATGAGTTACTGCTCCCAGTTTGAATATTTTCCATGTGCCATTGAAATCAACATAGAATACTAGAAAAAAAATCACTACTCATTTTGGGGTGAGAGGAATAAAACTTCATTTTTCAAGCTTAGTATTAACATACCCATGTGCTCTTGGTACTTAAGGGACCAGGAAACATCTAGACTACATAGTTCAGTTAAAATATTAGTAGTATTACAGACATTTATCAGAGATAGTATTGCTGGAAAAATATTAAGCTGTTGTGTAGATATAAAATAGGTAGGGATAAAGATATATAATATATGCGTATGTGATAATAAAATTTTTTTATTCCAAAAGTTTGTCATGCTTCTGTACAATTTTCTCTCATTGCTTATTCTAAACTGAGACCAAGTTCCAAAAAGTATGTGAATGATGTGTAAGAAAAAGGAAATTTTCATCGCTTTTCAGAGGTAAAAAACCCCTGTGTAACTAGAAGCAATATTTAAGACCATGAGCACTCTTTTGTCTCATTCCTCACCTGGGATGCTGTTCATCCTCATGGTAGACACAGGATTTACTATATTACCTAAAATTTTATATTTTTGGTTTAAATTATTAATTTGAGCTATATGACAGAACAAGAATCTAAAATGATAAGCATTGCTTTGGTACATGCTTTTTCACATTTTACTTCTCAGGTTTGTGTCCTCATCATTTCTTTCCCCTCCCTACTCAACTGCAATCTGCTAGCATGACTTTCCTTTCTGCTAAAAATGCTCCTTTAATTAGTGACATTATTTGATTTCAGGGTTGGCATTATCTAAGCAGTGGAGTATGAGAAGGGAGAATTTGATTCCTGTTGTGTATGCCTGCATTGAACTGTGCAGTTCTGCGGAGATACCTGAGCTGCACTGACAGAACCCCAGCAACACAGCAATGTCAGTGTGTTGCTGTGCCAAGGCTAATTAGCTTCACTGCTTGTAAGGATTAGGTACAACAGCTGTGTAGTGTATGCAATTCCTTTTAATACATGGAAATTGATACCACCCTCTTTCAAGGCTAGAACCTCATTCAAAATGTCACATTTCATGGTGATTTTTTGAAGAATAAACATTTATAGAGTGATAGAATAGTTTGGATTGTAAGGGACCTTAAGGATTATCTAGTTCCAAGCCCCCTGTCATGGGCAAGGGACACCTTCCACTAGGCCAAGTGACTCAAAGCCCCTTCCAACTGGTCTTGAACACATCCAGTCAAGCAGCATCCACAGCCTCTCTGGAAAATCTGTTTCAGTGCCTCACCAACCTCACTGCAGAGAATGTCGTCTTTATATCTGATCTAAAGGTACCCAATTTCATTTTAAAGCTATTTCCCCTTGTCCCATCACGACAAGCCTTTGTGAAAAGTCCCCCCCCAGCTCTCTTGTAAGACCCATTTAGGTGCTGGAAGGCTGATATCAGGCCTCCCTGAGCCTTTTCTTCTCCAGACTGAACAACCTCTCTCAGCCCATCTTCATAGGAGAGATGCTCAAGGCACTCCTATGGACTTCCTCCAACACGTTCATATCTCTTATGCTGAGGGCTTCAGAGCTGGACACAACGCTCCAGATGAGGTCTCAAGGGAACTAGTTGAGTACAGGGGCAGAATCAAATCCCTCAACACTCTAGTCATTCTGCTTTTGATGCAGCTCAGGGTACAGATGTCTTTCTGAGCTGTGACCACACGTTACCAGATCGTGTCACTCTTCTCAACAACATCGTGTCACTCTTCTCAACATTCCCAAGTCCTGCTCCTCAGGGCTGCTCTCAATCCATTCTCAGCCCAGCCTGTATTTGTGCTTGGAACTAGCCTGACCAGTATGCAGGACCTTGCACTTGGCCTTGAGAAAATTCATGAGATTCACCTGGTCCCACTTCTCTAGGCTATCAAAGTCCCTCTGGATGGCATCCCTTCCCTTCTTTATGTTGATCACACCATACAGCTTGGAGTCATGGGCAAACTTGCTGAGGGTGCACCGAATCTCACTGTCCATGCTGCTGACAAAGATGTCAAACAATGCCAGTCCCAACAGTGGCCCCAGAGGAACACCACCCTAAGGGACATCACTGGTCTCCACTTGGACATCGAGCTGTTGACTTCAATGCTTTGAGTGTCAATTCCTCATCCACTGAGTGGTCCATCTAATCCATGCCATAGATGGGATGTTGTCCAAGAAAGTGACAAATGCTTTGTACAAGTCCTGGTAGATGACATCTGTTACTCTTCCCTCATCCAACAAGACTGTAAGCTCGTCATAGAAAGCCACCAAATTTGTTGGACACAATTTTCCCTTAGAGAAGCCATGTTGGCTGTCACAAATTACCTCCTTGTTTTCCAGGTGCCTTAGTATAGATTCCAGGAGGATCTGCTCCATGATCTTGCCTGCGCCAAGGTGAGACTGACTGATCTGTTGTGTCTTAGAGCTTGCTTTTATTCTCTTAATAAAAAATGGGGTCATGTTTCCCTTTTTCCCTCAGTGGGAACTTCACCAGAGTGCCACAACATCTCAATATAATGGACAGTGGCTTAGCAACTTCAACTACCAGTCTCCTCAAGACCAAAGGATGCATCTCTTCAGGTCTCGAACATGGTACACTTGTGTACCTTTGGGGTCCTGAGATGTTCTAGAACTTTATCTTCTCCAGAGTTGGCAGTTCTCCATTCTCCTAGCTGCTGCCTTTTCTTTCTGGAACTTGAGTGGTGTGGCTGCTGCACTTTCTAGTAAAGACTGAGGAAAAAATTCACTGAGTATCTCAGCCTTTTCCATGTCTCAGGTAACTAGGTATTTCATTTTGTTCTGGAGAGGGCTCTATCTCACTAAATATAGTGTTATGTATATATGTGGTAGGTCTGTAGACTAGTATCATCACATGACTCCGAATGATTCACTACATCTATAACTAACAATCTAGGACTTACATGGGTATCACTAACACAGAATGAGGCTTCACAGTATGAACAACTCCTGAAAGACTCTCTGTTAAAACTGAAGAGAAGATGGATGTGTCTTCTCAGAGTGGGGTGGCAAGTTCATATTGAAGCTGGGAGAGGACCTAGCACCTGTGCTGTCTCTCCAGTTCTGTGTCCTAGATGAAATGTGCTACCCATTTTCAAAACATTTAGAATCAAAGTAAACAGCTGTGGAAAATTACTGATTATTCTCTTTTTAACCAGATGGCTAAAGCACCCCCCTCTCTCTTTTGCTGTAAGTGATACTTAGATTAACAAGATATTTATTATGAAACAAATTTTCTATCCTGAAAATCATTACAGAAGATGTATAATAGCATTTTGAATTAATTCTCTATCACCAAGGGTGGTATCATTTTCCACATATTAAAAGATTCAGTGTTAATTTTACTCTTTTTTCTTTAAGTATATTTATTTACTTACCATTCTATCTCTTTTTTTTTTCCTTTGCGTCTCTTTTCTGTTTGAAAATAGAGGACTGATCTTATTTTCCTCAATACTGGATTTTAGAATTCAAAATAATTTATAGTGTTTTACTGCTAATTTTACAGGACTGTCAGAAAGAATCATCATCAATTAGTGTGAAAAGCTACTTAGGAACAGGAATTTGATTTTAGAAGCATAAATTATTCATATTTACTTCTCAGTATGAAGTTGGATGGACTTTGGATTGATATGACCATTAAATACCCTGAGAAAGGGTCCAGTAATACTCCAGTCTGAAAGTAACTTTATCAGTAATTGATTTTTTGACCGTCACACATATTTAGTAGTTTTCTTACTCAGCTAACATTCCTCCATAAATTTCATGCATTTATTCCCTTTAAAAGGAATGAATTCCATATTTGTTGTGTTCCAAGATTAAAGCCCTATCTGAACAGTACACCTGAATATTACAATTTGGCTTCTCTAGGTCTGTAATCACTAATAGGACTGAAAAACTTTTTTTCTTAAACCATTTTCTTCAACTTTTCTGAGTTTCACTTCAGAACAACTGGGCTGTAGGGTAATATAGGGAAGGTCAGAATATAAAGAAATTACCTATATTGTTTAAGCAGAGAAAGAGAAATAGAATAAGGACAAACAAAAGTAAATATTTATTTAAAAGAAACAGTGTGCTGTGCTAAACAAAGATGCTACCTGCTTTGATTCTTGACGTATGTGAGAGGAGGCTCAGCCCTATTTTGCCCACTTCAGAAGCTCATGAAATCTGGTTAACACATTTGCTCACTCTCTCCATGCACTTGCTCCTGCTCATGCATGGGTGTATGAGCAGGAACAGCAGCTTTTAATGATTATTTTTTACTTTGGCACCTTCATTAGCTACTGTTACGATCCAGTTTAAGCCCAGAAGAGCAAAGAAAACTAAGCCTCTGTGCATAAACCAGAAGGAACTTGGAGAAGGTTCAAAATCTTCCCAAAAACAAGATTAAAACCAAACGAGGTCAGATGTTGGTGCTGAAAAATTGATGTATTTTATTTAATAGTAAAAGAGGCAAAGAGAAGGAAAGAGAAAAGAAAGAAAGAAAAACATAGAGGAAAAAGTGTGCGTGGGGGGTGCGGGGACAGGGATAGGTGACAGGGGTTAGGTGGAAGCATATCACCCATCCGAGGGTCCCAGTGACGTCTTGTTGCCCTCCTCCATCTGGTCTTCTTGGTGGTGAGGGTCCCCCGCCACCACCATGGGCACACGGCCACACGCGGCCACACACCGCCACATGCCGAAGAGTAAAGAATCCCGTGGATTAATACACACCTTGGGCCAGGTGGGAACGCCCATGTAGCTCCCTTGCAGGGGCTGGTTTAACCCACTGTCCCTTGCAACACTGAGGGTCTGTTGCATCATCTCTGGTGCTCTGGTGCAGGGTCTGGGGACCCCCTTGAGGGGGACCCTTTGCTGGGCCGTGTCACCCCTTCTGCTGCGGATAAGCTTTTCCCCAGGTGAAGGGCCCCTCAGCTGGGCTCTGCACAGTGAAGGATGGGTGGTCACCGTGCCTCTGACCACAGGCTTTTACACCCAAAGCCTCTCTCCCACCACCCTTTGGTTCGAGGGTCTGTGCAGGCCTGGCAGCTGATAGCCCTGGGGCCGTGGTCCCCACCCTTGGAGGTGCTAAGCTCAGGCTTTGTGAATGTCCCCAGCCCTGGGCTGTTACTTCATCTTCTCTTCATCAGCGAGCAGTGTAAGGCCTCAGGCAGGGCCCTTTTCAGGGTGCAGTAGTCTTCTCTGCAGCTTTTGCAACACAGTTTTAAAAGTCCTTCATGAAAAAGTTTAAGTCATGAACTGTAATATTTCAGTCTCTTACAGCTACACAGAAAAATAAAGTACTTTCACTCTCCTTTCTCTCTAGACAGCAGCAATAAAATGCAAACAAGTCCAGACAGAAGCAATGAGTCCTAAGATTATATTAATTTCCTATTTCTTCACCAAATGCCATGGTTTCTTTACTATTAGACAAGAGAGTGTTTATGTTGCTCCTCATTGCACTCAGAAATTATTTTTTGCCATTTACATGATGTAAAAAGACTATATTATGAACTTTTGCAGAGGTCTGTACAAGTGTAATACCAAAAATACACCCTACAAATGCCTGTAGGAATTTTGTGTGACTGTGAGTCATATTTCTTCTTCCCACAACTTTCTTTAAAGGAAATGCCACAACAATTTTTCATTATATGTGTTATAGCTAATAACAATTTATTATCAGCAACTACTTAGATATGGAGAAATTTATAACAAATATTCAGTCATTCATCCACATCTTTGTGTACACCCAGAAATTGCCTACAGAATTATAAATCTAAATATATGGTATAAAGTTAGAAAATACAGAATCACCTCAGCTGATATCATCCATAGAGGCACCACATAGGTTCATATAGATATGTTATCCGTACAAGCTATATTTTACCAGTTCACACCTGCTTATATAGTAGGCTTTCCCAAGATTCAGTAATTAAATCTAGGTTGTTCTTTTATAATGGTAAAGTCTATTTTATCTTATGCTAACTGGTTATTTTAAAAGTCTATTCAAATTATTCTTCACTGTCACTACTCTGTGCTTGTAAGCATATTGACTTTGCTGCTGGTGGGACAAGTAAAACTCCACGTAGCATATTTTGGATTTCCAACATAACAGGTTTTTCCCTAATACTTGTCCTTCAATTTTCTTCCCTAACCTATTTATTCAATTTTGAAAAGAAAAAATGTGTTTAGTTTACTTTATATGGTGCAGGAGAACTGGTTCTTAAATCAGGGAATAATCAGACAGCTAGCATATAGATCTGTCACTTCATTAATTTAAAATAAGGAAGGTAAGGTACATATTTCTTACTTTCAAGATCTTAAAATACTTTAATTTGGGGATATTTTCTATTCTTATGGAAACAACTTTGGAGGGCAGAAGAGAGATAAAATAATGTCTAATTATTTAGGACAATTACATGGCTTGGGAGTTACAAAGTGTTATGCCAACAACTTCACTACACCTTCTCAGATGTAGAGCCACATAGAGAGAGCATCAAACACGAAAAAGACTTGGGCAAAAGATAACTATCACATTTGAAAGCATTCTAGTGTAGAACTGTGATTCTGTAACTACTCAAAGACAATTCAGGTGATCCATATTTTTCTCCATTTTATGAGCAAACGGCTTATGAACTTCACCAAGCACTGGTCTCACTTCTCTACCTGTTATCTTCCCTGATCCCAGCAGTGTTTAAAGGCAGGCTGTGAAGACAAACATGATGGTACAGTAGGGTTAACCTGATCCCCAGTTACTTTGAAGGCCTTGAGCAAAGACAAGAAGGGTATTTGTCCCTACTATCCCCAGTATTCCAGAAAGGGAAAGAAAAAAGATTGTAGCCTAGACTCCTCCACACCTCATTGTGAAACAATGTCAAATACCCGTGAGTGGTTCAGAGCAAATGTTAAATGTAAAGTTCATAAAGAAGCCATCATAAAATTACTTTGTTGTACTAGTGCTTCATGCCAGCACTTGGATCAAAGGTGTTGAAAAGTCAGAAATAACCAGGACACTACTTCAGAGAAACAACAGATTCTACACAAAGTATTCTGTGTCAAAAGACTAGAAAAACCAGAAATTGCTGTTTCTTCAGAAAGAAGTAATCATTTGTTTTGAAGGAAAGACAGACCAAGCTCATGCAAAAATACAGAAGTGAAAATGTAAAGCAAATTAACCATTAAAAAAAAATCAAAGAAACAAACAAATAATTATTGAAAAAAAATATATGGATTTTGCATGAAAATAATCTGTAGGCAGCTTATCAAAATATTTTAAATGCAATAAATGTCTAAATCAATAAAGGGACAGGACATGCACTCTGTTCCTGAAGACAGGTGCCATAACAGATCCCCTATCCATATGGCTTATACTCTCTTTCATTCCAGAAAAAGAAGGAATTTTTCATATGGGTGTCAATAACAGACTTGACCTATGTGAGCCCCCTCTATACCTGAGTTTGCTTGAGACGATGTTTTTTGTGGTAGTGAAAGGTATGTATTAAGAGGCATTTGAGTAACAAAGCAGTCTGATGTTTTGTGTGAACCAGTCTCCAGACCTGCTCAGTATATCAGCATAAATATAGTCTAAAGGACCATTGCCATCTTTCAACAAAGTATAACAAACTTTATTTTAACACTTCAGCATTTTTCCCCAGAGATGTAGAGCTTCTTTATTGAGGCTTCCACATCAGAAAAATAATCTAGATGTTTTATTAGTTATGAAATAGAAGTAGAATGTATCAATGTATCGAGTTTTTGCTGCTATGGAAGATGCCTAAGAGTCAGCACAAGTCAATTGCTATTCAAACATTTTTTGATACTGTGTTAGAATGAAATAGATCTAATTTCTAATTAGTCTGAGCTGGAAAAAAGCTTTTTGAAGCCATAATTTTTCTTATGGTGAAAGACAAAAACAGAGATAAAAGAACACAAAAGTGGATTCTGATCACAAATACCAATTAAAGGCCTATGTCAGTAGCATAACTAAACAAGATTTTATTCTTCTTTCCAGAAAGAAGATTGTTTTCTTCATGATGATATCAGGTAAAAATTCATAACTTTAAAGTGATAGAAGATGTATATTAAGGACTGCTCTGACTGGCTTAATGTTTGGGAAGAGCAACTCAGTGACAGTTGAACAAGACATTCCAAAAAAAAAATGTGTAACAGAGGTATTCATCTCTTTATAATATTATATGAGACATTGGACTCTAATCTCATACTTTCTAGGGAATATGGCAAGTTAAAAGAAATTTATGCTATTCTACAGGAAAATGAAACAAAGCAGAGCAAAAAAAAACTAAAGAAAACTAAATCCAAACCATCTTTTCCTTCAAAGCTTTATGCATAAAAAGGAAGTTACTGTGAGTGTATACAAGAAAATTTTAAACCTTCCAGAATACTCCTTTTTTTTTTGAGCATTTGACATCATCTTCATGACAATAATTTGTATATTTCTGTGTTTATTTAATTTATACTTATTTTTTTGTGTTAACTCAGTGGAAAAATACTGAAATTCAGCTATACTGAAATTCAATAGAAAAAAAATCTGAGAGAAGAGTAAACTTCTTTTGTAGAACAGAATAGTATAAATGTCTTCTACCATAATTATTTTATTTTGTTTTTAAATAAATCGTTTTCATGTAATGCTTAGGATTCTGAATATGTTATTTCACAGTACTAACATCTGCAGAGTGGGAAGATAAGCTGTCTTTTTCCTGAAAGGAAAAGGGCTGTTTCAAAGATGGGAAGTGAATTTTGATTAATTGTTTTTCAGTACTGTCCTAGCTACAGAGGTCAGGGGACATTGGTAGTCTTTTTCAAAGACTTTTTGAAAAACTTGTGTCCCATGGAGTTTATTGTCAAAGGGCTAAACCATGACTGTTCTAGATAGCCACAGTGAAGGAATGGTGCTAACTTATTTTCACAGAGAAAATATGTAGTATAATACTTCACCAAAGCTGAGGGGGTTTTGAAAAGAAAATTTTTTAGTGATGCAGAATTCTGTCTTTGTAGTATGAATCTTATATTTCATCCAACAGAAATAAAAGTATCATCTTCTGCAGGTTCTATGTGGACACTACTTATGGAAGATAGAGTTCCTTGCCAGATCACAGAAATTGTAAGCCATTTCACCTTTTATGTATTTAAGCATTTTGTTCACTATCAAAATTAGGATGCGTGAGAAATTCTCCTGCAGCAAAAAGGTATGCCTTAAAAGAAAAGTATTATTTTACTGAATAAGTGTAGTTACTGAAAACCACAAACTATTAGAAGCATAGAATCATAAAGGTGGAAAAGACCTCCAAGATCTTTGAGGCCAGCCTTTCACCAAATATCACCATACTATATAAATCACAGTACTGAGTGCCACATCCAGTCACTTCATGAGCAGTTCCAGGGATGGTGACTCCACCACTTCCCTGGACAGCTTGTTCCAATGCCTAACTACAATTTGAGTGAAGAAATTCTTCCTGATCTCCAACCTGAATGTCCTCTGGCACAACTTGAGGCCATTTCCTCTTGTTCTGTCACTTCTTACCTGGGAGAAGAGGATGACCTCCTCCTGGCTACAGCCTCCTTTCAGGCGATTGCAGAGAGTGATAAGGTCACCCCTGAGCCTCCTCTTCTCCAGGCTAAACAAGCCCAGCTCCCTCAGTCATATGACTTAGCTTCTAGAACCTTCTGCAGCTCCACTGCCCTTCTCTGGACACGCTCCAGCACGTCAGTGTCATTCTTACCATGAAGGGCCCAAAACTGAGCACAGGATTTGAGGTGTAGTCTCAGCAGTGCCAAGTACAGGGGGACAATTACTGTCCTGCTCCTGCTGGTCACACTATTGCTGATACAGACCAGGGTGTCATTGGCCTTTTTGGCCACCTGGGTTCATGTCCAGCTGCTGCTGCCCAGCACCCCTGGGTCCTTTTCTGCTGGGCAGTTTTCCAGCCTCTCTGCCCCCATTCTGTAGCTCTATGAGGGGTTATTGTGACCCAAGTGCAGGATCTGGCACTTCGACTTACTGAACCTCATACTACTGGCCTTGGCCCACCCAGCCAGCCCATCCAGATCCCTCCTCAGGGCCTTCCTACCCTCTAGCAGGTCAACCCCCCTCTACCAGCTTAGTGTTGTCTGTAAAATGATCCATTTTTTTCTTTGAAATATATTTTTTAATGAAATATAAATCATAAAATTACCCCCTAAGGTTTTTAAAAAATGGAAAACTCTGCAGTTCAGCACCCCTCTCCTATAGCCGAATAATTCCCCAAAACATAACTAAAAATCTGGTTATTTGAAGTCAATGCACAATGACTCTCTTTCACCAGTACAGTACATAAATGAAATTATCCTATCCAATCCAATTTCATTTATGTCATCTCTTGTAATAGTTCAAGCTGTTTAATACTAACAGAGTGAAGGCTAATCATCCTTAAAAATGCATACTTCTCTTTTCCCCCTCTGAATGCGAGGCAGAGTTTTAAACTGGAGATGTATTCATGGTCTGTTTCTAGGATGCCCCTAGAAAATCGATTCAGAAGGCAGCTGCAGTCCAAAAGTAGTAGCTGATGAAACATCTGAGAGATACCTCTTCTTGCAGGTGTTCACTTGATGCTTTCCTTTTCTCACTGCTGAAAAACAGCTTCCTCTTGCAAACAAACTGTGATCAGAAGTTGGTTCTGAACAAGGATTCTGAAGGCTCTGAATCTACTTTTATTAAAAAATAACTAACAAAATCACAATATTTCCAAAGCAACTGATACTGTTTTTACAAATAAGTTTTGGTATTACTACCTATTTAAACAACTAATAAAATCTATCCTTGTAAGAACATGTCATTCCCATTCATTGAGACCCCGGAATCTCACTGAATATTTATGCTTTATAACAATTTAGCCTTTTAACATTTTTTGTGATAACAAATTCTTAAGTACAGTTTGTACAGTTCCCCCCCGCCGAAAAAAAAAAAAAAAAAGAAATTTTTGTAAGGATTTTAATGGATTAAAGATTATATATGAAGTTTATTTTTGAGATTGTATTGTATGAAAATATGCTGAATATATTGAAACAGACTCAAATCTTAAAGTATTCTGTTATTCGGGGGAATTATCAAGCCTATGTAACAGTATTTGTGATTTGCTATTTCTTAGGCATTGATAATTTTCCGCTTAAAATATTTTTCATCACTTAAGGGATCAGTGATACTTATTTGAACAATTAATCATAAATATGAGAAATATATAAGCATGGCAAATCTTCTAAAGAGTCCCATAGACAAAAATTCTTTTTCTCAATGATTTAATTTAAAATTTACAAAATTGAATACAGTCATTGAAACCAGAATCAGCCTGTGAATGCCATTTACACAGAAAATGATGATAAATATTTCAATATGCTGTTGAAAGAGAAAATTTAATTTATCTGGACCATGGTGTAAACTCTTAATCAAAGACGCACTTTTCAATCTATTTATTTGAGAGATCTACTTGAGTGCACTGTCAAGTTAATGAAAGATTATGCTTCGTTTTACTCTTTCCAGTTTTAATTAAGTACAAATATGGTACACCTCTTACTCTTGGGAGAATATTACTGTTGATCTTGATATTTCCTGATAGTGACCTGCACTTCTTTTCCACTTCTGTAAGAAATAATTTCTCTTTGTTTCTGGTACTGACTATCTTTGAAAATCAGGCAAAAAAAAAAATAGATTTGATATTTTTCTTTCTTTTTAATCAACATTTAAACATCTGAACTGAAAAAGCAATGCCTGGAATTCTGGTGAATTGTTCAGCAGAGCACTAAGGCAAGCTGTAGACCACATTTTACTATGAATGAAATTTATCTTCTTGGAAGGTTTCCTCATTTTGAAGCAATAAACACAAAAGTATAATCCATTAAACTGTTTTATCTGCTTAAAATCTTAACAACACTTGAAATTTTGTAATCAAAATGTATGAAAATTTCATTAACACATAGATAAACATACATGTACATATTTAAGTCCTGGTGATCTATGCTTAGCATTATGAAATAATATGTATAAATGACTCTTAGACATAAACAAGAGAGTTAATTTTGTGGATTAGAAAAGTGTAAAAACGTAAACCAATATTACCAGATTTTTTTTTTTATTTATTACATACTTCATATTGCTTTTATGACACACACTTTGTATCAACTAAAGGGAATGAAAGGCTTTAGCAGCTTGTTTTACTACCTTCAAGGAAGCCTGGAACTGCAATTCTTAAATAAATGGTGACTGAAATATTTTTATATTAACATGATGAATAAAGCCACATTCTTCTTGTTAGTAATAATCAAGATGATTTAAATAATATTTGCTGAAAAGTAAATTTAATTTTAATATCTAAACATAAATGTAAACAAAGTTTTATGCAAGCACAATGAAAGAATGCAGTGCTGAGGCAGCTATATTGGTATTCTATGGCATATAATTTGAACAATGCAGCTGCCTGGGTCTATTTCCTTAGCATATGGTAAAAATGAAGCTATATAGTCCATATTTTAAGACAAGTTAAGGATAATTTGAATTTGATATGGAGTAGGTATGCACAAAGCTACTGAACTCCTCAGAAACATAAAGTGGTAATTTGATTTATTTATTTAATGCAGAGTTACTGTAGATTATAAAAATGTTCTTTAGTAGTCGTGGCTTCACTACAGCTGTTCTTTATCTATTCTAATAATTCTTTCTTCATATACCTCTAGAGATATATAAAGGTAATGGCTTCTATAAGGAGCTTTAAATTAATAAATTTATTTTACTTGGTGGTGACCACTAAGGTGAGAAAATTTAGCAGTTACCAGCTGGGAAATCTTGACTCTTAACAGAAGCAGAGTATGAAATTCACTAACTATATATGATGGAAACTTTCCAGTTTTTCACTCATTGGTCACTGAAAATGCAAAATATAGATAAATAAACACATTTTCTTTAACATATTCATGAAATGTCTCCATGAATTCTACTCTCAAGTCTGTTATTGGTTTCTGCATGACATTCATGTACTTAGTCTACACTTTATGTCTGCATTCTCCAGCAAAGTTCATATCCAGCTGCCGTTATTTTATAGTTCAGAAATGGTACCTGACAAGCACTTTTCTATTTTAAGAGTCATTTGAATATTAAATTCATAGTGATGAGTCAGAAAAAAATTGAGTTGAACTGTGATTTAACTCTCCCACAGATCTTTGACTTCCAAAAGATCTATTTCTGGCCTTGTCTTAGCTATGGACAATGGTGAAGGTCACTTGGTCTCCTACATCAGCTGTCAAGCTCATCCACAGGGTCCAAAGTTTATCATCTATCATACAAAAAATAATCCTACCTAGCAGTTAGCATGGGTATGTTGAGAATTCAGGCATCAAACACTTGAGCCCCAAAGATTCTTCTGAAAAAAAAAACCTGAAAATTTACGTTTGTAACTTCATAGATATGCCTTACAAACACCAGAACTCTGTCCTTTTAACACCTGAATGAAGTAGATGTATTTTTTTTTCAGGTGTCCATATGCTTGGGAAGACTGTGTTCTTATTGTTATGCCTGTTATCATCTGAAGACAAAACTGGTATTGTCAAGAGGAAAGGCTTACTATAAAGGCAAGATAAAATGCAAGAAGAAAAGAGCATGTTGGTCTGAGTGAAAACAAAACCAGTGTTTCTTTATCTGTTGTATGAAGCTATAGTAACAACATATGATGACCTATAATTTTTTTGAATGCCCTGATAATGTTCTCTTGTGAAATTCTTGTCAATTATTTGAAGGTACAGCTATAGTGGTGAGCATTTAGAACAGCTCTGTATGGAAGTACAGTCAAATATAAATGTAAAATACTGTCTGCAGAATATAAGGTAGGAGGAATAGGCTCTTCTTTATTATTACCTTCAAATAGTAGTCTATGTGCCAGTGTATAAGTAAACCTCAAGTGAACTGAAGAATGTACACCATGTCAAGATTTCCAGGGACCCTCTATATTTCTTCTGCATGGAACAAAGGCTTTTTATTCTGTTCATAATGTAAACTTTATATTTCAGATTTTATTTGCATAACAATGAATCCTCATCCTTTCTGCTCATTGAAAATTGCTTTTTTGTTTATGACTTTCTTTTCAGTAGGAAGAGGTATCAATTCATTATTCATGAAATAAGGACTCATTTGAAAAAAAAAAAAGGAAAACAAGAGAAAACAAACCAAACTATGTTGTGTCTTTAATTTAAAAACTGCTTGAGGGCCCAATGGGGTATATTAAATCTGTCTCATTGCCATATATCTTAGTGTACATTTTGCTTGAAACCAGGTGTTTTGTATATTGAACTTTTTAACACTGCAGGGAGGTAAGTATTCACAGCTGGAGTTTTATGCTTCACACATTTTCATGTTTCAGAACAAGGAGCAACCTCTAGGAAAAACTCCTCCAGCATGAAAAGAGGCAGAACAAAGCGCGTCTGTATCTGGTGGCAGGACATGGATATGATGAAGTCACAGATCTAGGACTTGCATATAAAATAGATGCTGGTGTAACTGAGACAAAAAGTTGCAAGCAACTGAAGTGTGTAGATTGCAGATCAATCACAATATATGAGGTTGTTAGTGTGGAAAAGAGGTGTAAAACAGATTCAAAGAAGGATGAACAGTTTTTGTAAAATACTAAAGTTAAGAAGACTTGTACTTTTAAACAACATTTGAAGGCTGTCATGTTTACTGAGTCACCAGTTTAACTTTTATACTTTGTGTGTGTATATTATTACTCCAAAATTTCCAAATCAATCTATCTTTCTACAGTAGGAATATTCTGAAAATTATTTTTGACACATAAAATATGAAATGAGTAAATACATTTTTCTGAAGTACTAGTTTGAGTGATTAACACTTTTCTTTCTCTCATGCAGACAAGGAAGAATATTGTGCCAGTTCTCCAAGTGATTTAAGTTTATTAAAAGAGAAAGAAAACTCCAATTTATTGGGGTTTTCAGCTATTCCTGTGAAACCCCTTTAGCAAAACAGAAGTGGACTTCCAGAAGGAAATAAGTTCTATATGCCATCAACATGCAAGTTTGAAGTTGTTTATTTGATAATTGAATTTCTATTTTTAATGTACTGGAGAATAATTTCAAAAGACACAGAAACTGGGTTATTAATATAGGAAATGGCAGGGTTTGGGGCTTAGACAGAGCATAAGTCTTCTATCCCACAGATTAAGACCTTTCCACACCTGTATTTTGATCACTTAACAAGTTTATAATCCTTTTACTAATCAGCCAAGACAAAGAATAATTTCCTGCAAAGATTAAGAAGGAAAATATTTTTTTCTGTGTCCTTTGTAGTAACAAGAGCTTCTGGTAACAGAAATCAAGCTTAAGCCACAGGCTGGCATTGCACTGGCTAACTCAAAGGTTATCCCTGAAATGACAAAAAAAGACAGAGAAATAACATTGTATGAATACACGGATCAGCTGAGCAGCACAGAATAGGCTGTGTTAACAGTAAAAAGCTACCCAGTCTGATAGAAAGGGTAATTAATGGACCCTCTACAAATTCAAAATACACCGAATAGTAATAGTAAGTGCATATTGATTATTAAAATTATTACATTAATGGTGAGTCTGATCCTTTGGCCTCTTGCTGAGGTCAGGAATGTTCCCACTTTAGTGCAAAACTACATTTTAAAGTTTTGGGCTGTTTTGTTTGTTTGTTTGGTTTTTTTATGGTGCTGTGCTTTCACCCTTTCCTCAGGCCTAAACCAAAGTATACTGAAATCCGTAATATTGACACTTGGTCTTGCCTCTCAAGACATACTAGTACTTTGTCACTAGTATTTCTGACATTATATCTGTGCCAGTTCCACTGTGGAAATCCCTCTGTTGATGGTAATGCACAGCTTTTTTTCTCTCCTTGCGTGTTGCAGGCACGGTGAGGAGCATATGCAGGGCAGGGAGAGAGCAAGCACAATGATAGACACAATGATAAATAGTTATGTGTGGTCAATATTATTACTACTTCTGCTGTGAATGATTTATTGCATGCAATATTCTATACAAATGGAAGTCTTTAAAACAGAAGGGGAGAGTGGACAATAAACAAAATTACATTCTTATGCAACAATAGAAAGGCAAACAAGGTATAAAATTAATCTTGACTCGTTGTTATACTGGAGATAAATTTTGGTCCAGACAGAAAAGTGCTTTTGAAGTACCTTGCTGTATGCTTAGAGTTCATAAAAAAGCAGTAAAGTGATGAATTAGATGACGTCTTTGAATAACACTTTAAAAATAATAAAGATAAATGAAAGAACTTCCTCTGTGTTTTCATTGTTTGAAGGGTTTTTATGATGCATGTTTTATATAAGCTTTCCTTCCATTTTCCTATGAGAAGGTTTTATACTAGGCTTAAGAACAAATGTAAAATGTTAATAAAGTTCCCTCCGCTGCTAGATTTTCTATTCTACTTAGAGTAAACATCTGTCTTACAGGGAGTCCTAAGGTTTTGGTCAAAACTTGGGGATTTGTGCATTATTTTAACTCATTGTCACAAATCTCACTACTGTTTCTTTGCCTACCTCTGGTTTCAAAAAGGGTTATTTTTCTTTTGAGCCTCAGTGGTGATCCTTGAGCAAAGCCTATGTCCTTATGTTTTTACAGGAGTCCGTGTCTTTTTACACATATATGTGGACTTGTGTTTGTGTGTTTGCACTGGGGAGTGTCAGAGGGAATGAATAAAGCAATTTGTGTTATAATAATCTAATACTTTAATAATCTATAATTCTTTCTCCAAGCAAAAGCTTCTATACATTTACCTCAGTATATGTTTGTCTGAACAAAGAGTGCATGAACAAACCCTGCTTAATTTAGGAAGAGAACTGAACCACTATGTGATTGCAGATATATGGATTTAAACCTAAAATAATTACATTGGCTTCAGAAGACTTATTCTTGATTGACATTACTGAAAGTGAGGGCAGCATCTAGTCTCAACATTTTTGACAGCAATTTATTATTCCAAAGTTACTTATCTTACAGTGATTGTCCTTTTAAAATACCTTTATTTTGATTCATCATCCTTTAAAAACCATTCTTGGGATCTATATTCTCAATGCAGATTTCAGTAAATTGTGAGGAAGTACTAATAATGAGCTGAAACATACTTGAAACTGTGGTGGATTATATTTGACTGATTCATGTAAACTAGCCTCTTGGAGCAAAAATTACACACTGATGGATACTTAAAGTAATTCATAGCAGTAAATAAAACTGCTCCTTTCTGACACAGGTTCAGCTCATTAAATCTCCAGTGGTCATTTTTCTGTGGCAGAAGTGATATTCTATGTAACAATTACCAATTACTCTGGTAAATATAGTTGGTCTGTACAAGAGGACAGCCTCATCTACATAAGGCAACGAAACATTTCCCTGGCATCTGACCCAGAGTGCTTTTCATGTGGTTTTCCAAACAAATAAATGGCTGAACAGTGCAAGGAGAACCGTTTATTACACATTGCACATTCTCCGTTAAATTCTTCAAACATAAGAGCTGCTGTCAATCACTTTCCACTGAGTAAGATCTTACCCAGATAAAATGTCTAGAGTGCTAAAATCTTTTTCGACTACTTTTGCACATGGAGAGATGATTCCAGATCTGTCTGTATGAATGTTGGATGGTTGCCACACTTATGTAGCTACTGTAACTGCCAACATTTAATTTTCTTTTAGCTTTATACAGAAAGAGAAAGAAGGGTGGGGGTCTGTGGAGAATGAGAGATCTGAATATTTTTAAAAGATAAATATATTTAAAAATTCAAAGATGGTGCTAATTATAAAGAATTATAATTATAATCCATTTTGGGAACATCGTGCTTGTTTCTCTAACCATTTTTGTCACCTCAGTCACAGATAGTTTAAATTTTAGCTGCAGTTTCTTTGTTTAACTGGATTTTTTATGGCTACTTTATTTTCTGGGGAAGAGAAAGTGACATGCATGGTTCAGAGAGAGAGCCTGACCCCTTTGTATCATTGTGTTCCTGGAATTTAGGATTTCCATTTCTGAATAAGGAATATTTCACCCCTGGTGAAATCACTATAGCTGAATGACATTGCCTGATAAAGGCCAGAAAGACAGAATTTTAATAAGCACTGAACTACAGCTCTAAAATAACTTAGTGTGAAGTTTTACATATGTTTACAATGCTCATTACCCTACATACAAATTTCAAAACGAGACAGACTGTTTACAATGCCTGTAATCAGCTTGGTGTCTTGTAGCTGGAGTACTCCAAGGAATGAAACAATGAAAGCACCCAGCAGAAGGGCCCTTCAACTTAATCTGTTAACTACAATTTGTACCAGACCTTGGTAGGAATGGGAGGCCCCTGGCTAATCTTTTTACTTGGCTAAGTGGTTCTAGGCACAGAGTTCACAATAAAATAATAACAGCTCAAAGGGCCCCTTCAAAACAGCATATATTCACTACTGAATCTCCTTATTAAAGAGTGAAGGTCAACACTATATTGTAATGTTCTCTTGTTTGCATACAATGATTTTTTCTTTTCATGCATTTGTCAGTGAGGCAGTTAAGATTTTTATTTCTCTGTTTTATAATGATGGCATTTATTAGATACATATTGATTTTGTATCATTAAATATTGTAGTGAAATTTTCAGATTAGATTTATTTTTGGAACTTCAGACATATGAAAAGGTCTTAATAAATTAAATTTTCTGTACTTTTTCCACATAATCTTAATGCTGACTACGTTTTTAATGTTGTTTTACCTTACAGTGGTTGGAAATATAAAATCTTAATTTTAAATTTGTGATAATCCACTTAGTTTTATCACAGATAAACAAAACTATGTATGGATATGGTTGAAATGTCCATGTGTACCTTTCAAGTCTGAAAAATAGTAATGAGAAAATACCTATCATGTACTTCTCCTTTCTTATAATTACAAAATTACAGGCCAAAACCTCTGCTTGTGAAGATCAACCTACATGCACTGATGTCAATGAGACTACATTGATTTATGTTGGTTGGTGAGCTGTGTCAGTGTGTCTTATAACCATAGCTACAATATGCTTTGCTGTAATCATAACAGACAGTATTTGTTCAATTAAGCCAACGTGTAGTGTAATGTAAAGACTAGGAGCAGTAATTAAGCCTTTTTTGTTTTTTAAATCTGTGTTAGACTGCTTTATTTCTTAAAAATACAGGGTGATATTGCTATAAATGCAACCTAGTTGTTTTTCCCAGATTCTAGTTAAAATGTAACTGTTCTTCATATTTGCCTGCTTTGTCTTGCAGACACCATTAGGGCCATTCTATGCAAGAGGTTTATGGTGAGTCAAAAGTAACTGCTCGAAAAGTAACTGGAACACTCCTGAGAGGAAATGTTTACCCAAAAACAGTATCTATCTCTCTCTCCTCACATAGGTGAGCTAAGAAAGCTACTTGGTGTGCTCAAAGCCAAATGCAATACTCTTTCCTAGGAGGAATGCCATCCCAATCCTTAAATCTTGATGGCTCAAAAACAAGGGAAGAGTGGGAGCGTCTAGTTTTTCTGCGAACTAGTGAAAGGGCGTAAAGACCAATAAAATAACTAACTAAATAAAACAGGAATAAAAATTTAAAAAAACTACAATGTTTTTGAAATAAGGATATTATTTGGTTGTGTATTCTTTGTTTTTATGATAGCTAGAAATACAGTGTTGTCATGAAATGGCTGTATTGTGTAGAAAATAAATAATTTTAAGAAACACGAAGGGAACAGTAATGAGAAGCAATTTATTACTGGAAGGATTAACACTAACTTTAAAAAGCATTCCATGTGTAATATAGATTAATATGTACAATATATTTTACAAACTTTATTATTGGACTTTCTAGAAAGTAAAAATACAAATGTATTTTTTTGATATTAGTACTGAATAAAAATTAAGGATGAAAATGAATAATTCAGAGGCTGCCAATTTCTTTCACTTGCATGAAGAATAGTCCACTTAAAAATAGTGATATTCAAGAATAAAAGAATGGGAACAAAGAGAAATAATTAATTTGCTTTCTAAATCCTCACATTCCAAAGTCTGTCAATATCCCAAGTGATTAGTCCAAGCGTATGTGCTCCACGGTCATGCTTTAGTAACTTATTTCCATGTAAAATGTAGTTAAGGAAAGACGAGTTTTGTCTCTTTGTGAGACAAAAGTCTCAATGTCTATAAAACAGAGGTGTCCACTTATTTTTCAGCAGCCTGTACTGTACATTATCAGCTGTTCCAGTTAAAATCAGACATTTTTCCATTTATTGCTTAATTGCAAGTCACGGCTTATGAATTTCTATTTAGTTGCAGTGGTTTTAGAAGCTGAGAAATCATCATTCTCACAGAGGAACTGACACTGTTAATTGTGATGTGCATGAAATCATCTTTATTGGTGTGACTACATTATCAAGGCAGCATGCAAGAGCACCATTGTCTGACTAGGACATTTTTTTGTCATTGAAGGACCTCAAAATGAAATAAACATACAATTCTTAGCTATATCTGCATGCATGTCAAGAATTACACTCCCAGATTTTCACCAAATGACATGCAGGATCAGTCTTATTAATAGCAAAGACATGGGCTGTAAAATGCATGGAATGAAAGCTAGTGGAATTTGAGCAATCCAACAGAAAAGTAGACAAGGTGGGCGATATCAAGAGAACTTGGGCAAAAAATATACAGCGTAGGACTGTATTATCTTTTTCAGGCCTCCTACACTTGCAGCTGTTGCACCAAAGAGCTGATGTCAGTAGTACTTTAATTACCTTTCAAATACCCTATATCTTTTTTTACAGAATGGAAAACACTTTCCATTTCATTAAAATATAGTTCACATTGCCTTAATGAAAAAATAACCACAAACTAGCTGCCACCTAATTTTCCTTTCAGAATAGAGCAGGTAGAAGAAACACTACTAAATAAGAAATGTCACAGTCTAAATATTAGAGTATTCAAAGATATATTTAAAGGCCCTTAAAGACCATTTTTTATTATTAATCTTGAACACAAAATTGAAAGATAATTTTGAATAGCCCTTCTGAGCTTGTTACATCCCAGAGAAAGTGTAACTTTTAATTCTAAATACAGCTTTTTCTAGATCAGACTATTTTCTTGTCTTCCTTGGAATTCTTTCATTTTTTCATTCTATCTTTCTTAATGTTTTTCCTCTAATATACTTTCTTTCAGAACTGTTTCATGGTATTCCCTTCCTATTTCCTTTTCAACTTCACAGGAACTTGTGGTTCACCTGCTGAAATTTTCACATTCACATGTCTGTCTGAAATCCTTTGAGCCATGAGGGATTATTCTCCTCTCATATTCCTCCTAATTAACATCTCAGTATCCTTGCTGTCTTTTCTACCAACTACAGCCATGACGACATTTCTACAACCAGAGTAAAAACAGCAGAAGAAACATTTTGCTTTTATTTCTGGCATTCAATGTAAAATTACTTCAGCAAAGAAGTCAACTGTACACCATATAGTGCTGGTTGGAGCATTGTTCAAAAAATCAGAATATATCTGAAGTACATTGCTTCAAGTGACTTTTTATTTTGCTTCAAGAAGTAAATATTTTAATTACAAATAACAGCTATGCTCTTTGCACTTCAGTATTGTTTTTCCTATAACAAGAACTACGTAAAACTTTTAAATCTGTGTAACATATATGACTAGAGAAAAGCTGCAGGAGTATACGCAACAACAGCGCAGAATGGAAAATTTGTATCCCTAGACCACATAAGGCCATTCAAAAAAACATTAGAGTGAAAGATTCACCAGGGAAGAGAGGTAGACTGTCCCCATCTAGAAGAGAAAGTTGTGTCTCATAGTTTTAGCTCCTAAAAAAGTCAATTTATAGACAGCAGACTATATAAAAATTTTTTCACTAGTATGTTTGAATGGTTTTGTGCTCTTACTTCACTACAAAGCAAGACATCCTTCAGCAAAGTTTGCCATGGTTTGTACTTTAATGAAAACTGAAGAGCAAGTAAATTAATCCAATGCAATATAAAGAGTCTGGATATTTGTTATGTGTTTATGCAATATTTGATAACTCTTTTTAAAAATTCATAAAAGATCTCTTTGTCATAACTTAAAGGGTTAGGCAACCTTCAGGTATGTAGAAGTTGTGACTATAAGTTCATAGGCTGACACAATACACAAAAACACAGAAGCTTTATCCTCTAAATTTCACTACTTTATTACAGATTGCCAGTGTCACTAAAATCAGCAGTAGCTGTTACACCTCTGATTAATAGAATGAGTATGAATTACTATGTATCAAGCTTTTACCAATTGCTATCAGTAAACAGTAGTGTATTGTCAATCAATAGTATGGTACCAATCAATAATGATATCAACTGGTAGTCATACAACCAACAGCAACAGCCTAGAGGCTATTGAAAATTACTACAATTTATCATCAAGTAAACTTATCAGCAATATAACAGCAGATATACCTATTCCAGATTACTTGTATAACTATATAAAAACAAAAAAAATGAATTGAATTAGATTTGAAAAGGAAACAAACAATCCCAAAAGTGAGGGACAAACAGATCCCAGATCAACAGATCCAGGCATCCCCCTGCTCCTTGTGGTCCATGGACACCACCCCCACGGGCTGCAGGTGGATCTCTGCATTCCCCGTGGGCCCATGGGCTGCAGGGGCACAGCTGCTTCACCGTGCTTCTCACCACGGCCCACAGAGGAATCTCGGCTCCGGTGCCTGGAGCACCTCCTTCCCTTCCTTCTCCACTGACCTTGGTGTCGCAGTGTTGTTTTCCCTCACATGTTCTCACCTCCTCCTCTTCTCTGACTAGAAGCAAAAACCCCTGACTTTGTTTTTGAATTTCTTTTTGAATATGTCATCACAGAGGTGTCCCCAGCCTCTCTCATTGGCCCAGTTCTGGCCAGCAGCATGTCCATCTTCAGAGCCAGCAGCCATTGGCTCTGCCGGACATGGTGGGAAGCTCCCAGCAGCTTCTCACAGGAGCCATCTTTGCGGCCCCCCTGCTACCCAAAACCAGGCCGTTGCAAAACAATACAACAACCCTCTTTGAGAAGCTAATAAAAGTTGTCAATTTCTTTTTCTCACCTCTAAAAGAGAATAAAAGATGATGTTTTCTGTGGTTTCTGAAAAAAACATGACTTTTGAAGGGGTCCTTACTTCCCGCAGCTCTTGGACCCTTAAAGAGCCCAAAAAGGGAGGAGATCAAGTCTGTTGAATGCTTCTCTTTCTACAAAGAGATTGAGGCAAAATTGTAAAATTTTTTCTCATTTTTCACCTCTCTTTCCCAAGAAAGGTTACTACTTTGTGGAAGCACTAGGTTATACTTGTCACATACTAAGAAAACCAGTATCTTGTATCTACAAGTATAAATACCTGGGGAGAAGATGTGAGGAAAGCTTTAGAAAACTGTCATTCTGTCAGGAGATTGAATCCTACAAGAAACAGTATGGCCACCTTGAAAGTGGGAGATTCTCAAGAAAAAAAGGCCATTTGATCAAAATATTTATACTTTCATACCTTAATTCTTAAAATACAATTAAAATTAGAGCTGTTTCTTTTTTTAATAGATTAATCCTCTATAAATCCTAATGAAGTTGCTTGTACAGCATTCTTTACAACTACACTAAATAATACATAGCATTTAATCTGTACTGAATAGATGGCAAGCTATAAACTATGGCTTAGGTTCATCTTTTTTGCTGGTTAGACATGATCTAAATTTGGTTGGCTTCTCTCTGACACCTTTTGATGTATTACAGCTGAATAAGTCCAAGTTTATGTCCCATATTTCCTTCATTATCTGTATACCTACAAAAGAAGTAACTTTTAAATGAAAACAATTTTATTTTCAGAGCAGATGAATAGTTTTGGCAGTTAAGGTGGATAAAAAGCTGAGAAAAACAAGTGTATAAAGTATTCCCCAAAAAATAGATTATTATATCTCTGAGAATTAACTGTAATAGAAAATGTAAATGGACATGTTCTGTAAGGAATGTCAACAGGACTCTCTACATAGAAGCAAACCCACAGAAGCCTCCATGAGTAACCCTCAATAAGAGTCCTTGATGTAGATACTGTGTAAAAATAGGTTGAGTGAGATTGATGATTCAGGGAAAATAGTCAAATTTCTCAGAATTTCTCTAGTAATATTGACACTCAGTTTTCTTTTAAGGATACATTTTTTTCCTTTGGATGAATTCCATAGGTATCTATTCTGCTATTTAACTTACCTTACGAGACAAATGGAGCAACAGAAAACACTTTCCAAAAGTTTGGTAAGTTTGACCTATTTAAAGTGCTTTAGTTTTTCATTTAGAATTGTTTTGCAGAGGAAAATAATGAAGGAAATAATTATACATTTAGGCCTCTAAACGATTATTGGTTACTTCCATAAATTATCAGTAAAATGATTACATTTATGCACTATCACTGGAAATTATACTGCATCTGACAGAATATCATCTCACTTCTGAACTACTGTGCACTGTAAGATCAGAATGCCATCCGGTCACCAATATGACAGACAGCCATGTTTCAGCTTTACCATATCTGTGATCTTCTGTCCTGTTCTCAGGACATCATCTTATGGGATGATGCTTTTTGCTTAAATATTTTTTTATTTTATTTATGTCTTAGATCTTTTAATTGGTAGACAGACTTTTCTAAACAAAGATATTGTTCAAAACTTTGCTTCTAATTCTATGATACTGGAATCACTTGAATTAAAATTCAAGTTGCTCTGCAATTGTATTTCCTTTAGATACTTAGAACCACTTTTTGATCAACCACTAGTATCTTAAAAAAAATAATTGACTATAAGTTTCCAATGTGAACCTTATTGATCAGGTCAGGTTTTCTAAAGAATGTTGACGTTTTAAAAGCCATCTTGTCAAAGTATGTGGGTGATATAAATTTATCTTAAATCTTTAATAAGTTTAAAAACTGGTTAAAACTGAAACTTTCTCAAATAATATCTCAGAGTCACTTAGTGGCTTTTGGGTAACACTAATAGAAGTTTACAACTCAGCTCAGGAAGCACAGAGTAGAAAAGACAGACAAAAACTAGTTCTAGATAGCAGGCTGCTGTATTTATAATTGTGAGTCACTTTTCCCATTAAAATTCTTTTCATTAGTTTTTGTATTTAGAAACAATATTGATTGTTTACTTTTTAATTGTCCTCTGCCAAAAGTACATGTTTATTTGACCTTCTCATTCATTATTCCTGGTGATAAGAGAAGGAAGACACATCCAGAAAGATATAGCACAGCTGTTCCAGCTTCAATGAGAATTTTAAAGAATTATTGCTGGCTGTGGAACAATTCACAAAATATTATGGAAATATATCTATAAAGAAATAAGCCTTACTACTCAGCTTCTTCAGGAAAACGGAAAATACATTTGAAATACAGAATAATGACTACTCAAGAATTTATTAATATTAACACCAGATAAAATTAGTTTCAAAAATATTTCTCTCTCAAGTAAACATCCTTACAAAATATTGAACGGAATGTATCTATTTGATAAATTTATTGTACAGTTCTATGAGGCTAACATTTAAAGTTATAAACAGATTGCTGGAAACAGAAATCAGGGCATTTAAAAATAACAGAGTGTGCACATGCCTATTTTTATTTCTGGATTTAAGAACTTATTCAAATAGCAACACTGCTGAAGGCTTTTTCACCCTTTATATGTCTATTAATTTCTGTGAAATCATTGGTAGAAAAAGCATGCAGGGTGCCTTAAGGTCATGGATGTAAAAAAACCCAAACTTTTAGAAATGTAAAATGTTTGAAATAAATTTTTAAAACAATAAAATCACATACATTAAAATATTAATTTATTCCCAAATGAGTCAAGATACTCCTCAGGGCATAATTTATGATGTCATTTTAATTAAAAAATTCATGTCATGGAAAAACTCAAGAAATTACGCACAGTATAATAGAAAACTCAGTTAGTGTTATGGAATAAAATTCATTCCAGAAGAAAGGGTTAGGACCATGGTTGAGCAAGGAATGCTCTCAATATGTACCAGTGTTTTGTACACAAGAATTAGAATCTTCATGCTCAATTTTTGGGAAATACAGCTGAAAGATGAAACATAAATGCAAATAAAATGCCAGTCATAAAACTCACATGTTTTAAAACTGCCTATAGCCTTTTATTTTGTCTTTTAATTTTGTTATTAATTTTTCTGAACATTTTAAGGTCATTTTGTCTGCAGTCATCATGCTCCCATGGTTTCGCTGTTACTGCTTTTTGAAGACTCTCGTACAAGAACCTTTTATGCCACTGTCACCTTCCCTTTCTCCCATGGTGAATCTCTCTTCGTGATGTAAGTATTTGCCTAAAATTGCCACTTCTAATAAGAATGATTTAATGTAAAAAGGTTAATTAGATTAGCAATGCATATCATGATCATCAGTCCTCTATCCCCTTTACAGTTGTTGACTTCGGTAGCCTTTTCTGATCAGTCTGTCTTCAATCACACCATATCCTATATAGGTAGTTTCCTGAGTTTCACAGTAAGTGCCTCATGTTTTATTGCCCCTCAGACTATTGTTCAGCCTCATTGTTTTATCAAAAAAAAAAATCCATTATAAAATTAATCTGGTATGTCTTTTCTGAGCTTTCGTTTTCCTTTAAAGTCCTCCAGGTGGTGACTTAAAGACCTGTCTTGTCTACTGCTTCCCCTCATTCAAACTGAAATGACTTCCTGATTACAAATGCCCTCCTGTGGTTCCTTTTCCTTCTGTATTACTACACAGCCAAATTTGTTTCAAATTTATTTGAAGAACCCTTTCTTCACTGGAAATACTTTTTCTCTCCACAGCATGTATTCCTCCAAATCTTTGTTCCATTTCTTTTTATGTGTATACATACATGCATATATTTTTTTCAATGACTACTTTTTTCTTTCTAAAGTTATGAAGAATCACCACTAAATTTTGTATTCAAGGTAAAATTTTGCATCACATTTTTCACAAAATTTTGAGTGTTTCTGGGTCTTTCTGAATGTAAGAGAATGTCTCAAACATTTCTCAAGTCTGAGGGAATTGTTAATATATGGAAAGAAGTAAGAGCTGTTCACAACAATCACATACATTGAATTGCTCTATCACAAAGAAGTAGGTGTACTTAAATACTTTTCAGGGAAAATATCTTGCTAAAAGACATCATTTACTGTTCCGTTTCTATATTCATTTTCAGGTATGAGTTGCACGTGTATGCATGCTATAATACAGCAGGGGGTCTTTTTCTTCTTAGAGCTCATATCAGTCTTTATTGACATATAATATTAATTCCCACTTAAATTTTATTAAGGAATGTTTCATGCCTGTGGCAATACAAGAAATCAAGTAGTAATTTTTCAGTCCATCTATGTGATATACCTAAATGATAAACCTCCAAATGAATGAAAAAGTTATTTTTATGACTTGGAATTATTTTTAATAGTCTTTACTGATTTTCAAGACACTATCTTCATTGAAAGGGTTTTCAGGGAACGTTTAGGCTGCCCAGGGAAAAGGTTGAGTCACTGTCCCTGGAGGCATTTAAAAGATGTTTAGTTGTGGCATTTAGTGACATACTTTAGTGTTGGACTTGGTAGTGTGAGGTTAACAATAGGACTCAATGATTCTGAAGGTTTTTTGCAACCTAAACCTTTCTACGATTCTATGAGTATGTATAGCTACTACAAGGATATAGTGTTTCTTTTATTAAATGAAATTTTGAGAGGTGCCTCTTTTGGGAAACCTGAGTTTCATTAACATGACATCTTTGACTAACTTGTGTATTTGCACATTTCAATTTGCTATTTCAAATCATCTTAACATTTTATATTATTTTTTGCATTATACTATATTCTGAAATCTACAGTGGCTACAGTTAACTTGTGCACCTAAGACAGAATATTTAATGGAAACATTTAATTATGTACAGTAAATGTGCTCTAATGTTAAGATTTACCTGTAAGAAGTTGAAGTCCCATTCTCAAAGAAGGCATAGCCAATCAGAAAGACAGTTTCTAAGAGCAAAAAGTATCATTTTCAGTGTAAAAACTGAAGATTAATTATTTAACTCACTAGACTGTACACACAATCTAGTTGAATGAGTGTTTAATGAGAGGATCCAAAGCAAATGCCAAAGAGAGTAATGGTCCACTTAAATGCTTGAGAGGGAAACAAAGACCTCTGCAACTTGTGCAGAGGTTTTTCCAGATGATGGAAATATAGAACATTGTATTGAATGTACTTCTAAGATGTTGTAGTTTGATTCTAATAATTTTATTTTTCCTTTTTGTAAATCACAAGCAAAATATTTCCCTTAATTGTCCGGTACTTCATGCACTCGGCATAATTTCTTGTCAGTTTGGAGTAAACATAAACCTATCATCTGTGTCCTTCCAAGCAGATAGGCCTTTACACTCCCTTATTGTCCCAGGATCCTAGAAGGGTTCCTTTATCTTGTTCCCATCTCGCATACCCATTCTGGAACACAAGCAACTGAGCTGTCTGTAGAGTTCCAGGTAGAGTCCAAACAACAGCACTGAGTAAGCAATTTTTTACCTGTTTCTCTGAGGAAATACAGAACAAAATCTGTCATATGATTTCACCATTCTGTGGGGCTCAGTCGTCTCACCAACATACTTTGTCTTCAAGTCACATTGTAAATGATTTCAAGAAGGCATCTTATTCATCTGCCCCGTCTGACAAAGAGCAGCTATTGTTGTTAGGTATTTTCGCTTTCTCGTCTTCAAAATTTCAAAACCATCTCTGGTTCAAACAATCTGTTCTGTCACATCACTACTTAAACCACTAAAAAATGTTTCACTGTTCAAGCCTAAAGTTTCTGGTTTTCATTCAGTGTAAGTTCAACACCAAGTCTTTTGTGGATTCAAAGAATTATTTCCTTCTGCATTTCAGAAATATTTTATTTGTTTGAAGTCTGTATGATCTTGTTTTAGTCTTCTACTTTTTAGGCTAGCGAACTTCAGTTTGCTTTCTCCATTATTTGTTTTGCATTCCTCTAGGCCATTTCTAGACTGACAATTGTAATGCAACACCTCAGCCCTTGATGTAATAAAGCACACAAATATCCAGCTCCAGGTTTAAGTATGCTAAGATATGGCTTGCTCTTTACAGCAATATGCAGGTTCCTAGTCTTTTTTCACCTCATCTCAATCTCATTTTTTCAACAGACATGCTGTATGCACTTGTCTTGGGATAAGACAAACAGTCATCCAAAAATCCTTTATGAGTGCTTTGATTATCATGGAACAGATTACCTTAAATTTGAATGTCTGAGTTTAAGACACGTAAATTTGATTATGTGCAATCTACTTCATATGATGGAAGTTGCATTTTTACCCCTGGTTATCAGCAATCAGAGGAATCTAAGCAAAGGCAATACAGGACTGGAGCAAACTTTCACCAGAAGTCAACAAAGAAATGTTCTTAATATCTCCTCAATTTCCTTTTGAACTCACAATATTTTTAATGAAAACAACAGATATATCAAACAAGCTCTTAAATATGAATATTTTCTCAAACTTCTAAGAAGTAACAACCTTCAATACAGTATAAGAACATTTCGCTATATGTAACTTATATTATTTTGATTTTTTTCTCTGCTTGAGTGATTTGACAACTAGTGATGTGACAGATAGGTAAAAGATTGAAAACTGGATCCTCAGCAGGGTGACAGAAAATTTTTAACTAAAAGAAAGCTATTAAAGGCATAGAAGTTAAGTACCTGACGTAAACTAGTGGTGGGATGGTGTGTTAAGTACTTTTATGTTGCAGACCTTACTTAAGAGGTGAACAGATTTTAGGAAGCAGATGGACCACGTTCCATTTAAACATATTTAGAGTCACCAAGTTCTTTCATTCTTGTCTCTGCTTTGTGATTCTTTTAATCTTCTTTCTTATATGTTTTACAATTCTCTTCCTAAATCTAGGAAAGTCTTTCCACTGGTTCCACATGGTTCTATCCACTGGTACTATTCAGTTTTCATGTGTTTGGGGAAGAATAGAATAGTAATTATGCTTGTTAAGATTACTGTTATTAATGTTTTTTTGCTATGAACAAACTTTAATTAACCATATTTTCCCTGTTTCCTTTGCTAAAAAAATATTTATAACCAGACAGTAAAGATGGTAGTATAACATCAGATATTTTGCTACATTCATGTTACGACATGCTCTGTTTTCCATTTTCTTTGCTGTCTTTATCATGTACTTCAAAAATTGGTCTTAAATTAAATAAAACCCATATCAGTTTAATGATCCTTCAGCTTCCTCAATCACATCTCTGTTAAGTAAATATTGCTATTCCATTTTCTATTATTTCTTGATAAAGACACATTCATTAAAATACCTTGTTTCTGGGTTTATAATTTCATATGCCAGTTTTTTTCCAATTTTTCTGCACTAAATATCATAGGATACCCTTTACTCTGCCATCTTGAAACTTTGTTTTTACCTAAGAGGTAATTTTTTTTTCACATATTCATTCCATGAATGAATCTGATTTTTCTTGATGTGCCATACTTTCAGTCTTACTGAAAAGTGATATAGGTATTTTTTAAAGTTTTATCTACTACACAGATTATTTTTAATCTCTACTATATTCTGGACTCATTTGTCTTGTGTATTTTTTTTCTTTATATAGCAAAGAATTTTTATTATTTCTAATAATGTCCCCTTTGTGGCTGAACCATCTTGATTTTATAGCAATATTCAATTTTTCCCTATGCTTCCTGATGTCTAGGACTGCAATTTTGTTTTCTGGTCAGTGTTGTGTTCTATTCCACTCAGGCTTTTTATTTGCTCTTAATACCACATCTAACTTCTGGGCTGACTCTGCCTGGATGCCAGATGCCCACCACAACTCTTCTATCACTCTCCTCTTCAGCTGGACAAGGGAAAGAACATATAACAAAATATAAGAAATATTACAGCTGGGTTGAGATAAGGTCAGGGAGAGATCACCCACCAGTTACTGTCACAGGCAAAACAGACGCAACAACCTGGGGAAATTAGTTTAATTCATTACCAGTTAAATCAGAGTTGGATAAAAAGAAACAAACCCCAAATCCTCAAAACATCTTACCCGCTCCATTCTTCCCAGGCTTCATCTCACTCCCTATTTTCCCTACCTCCATCCTCCAGTGGTGCAGGAAGGAATCTGGGGAATGGGAATGGGGGCTGTGGTCAGTTCATCACATGTTGCACCTTTCTTCTTGAGGAAAGGACTCCTCACACTCTTCCCCTTATCCAGCATGGGGTCCATTCTGTGGGAGACAGTTCTCCATGACCTTCTCCAATACGAGTTCCTCACACAGGCTGCAGTTCTTCAAAAACTCCTCCATCATGTGTCCCTCTCATGGGGTGCAGTCTTTCAGGAACAGCCTGCTCCAGTGTGGGTCTCCCACAGGGACATATGTTCTGCCAGGAGCCTTTTCCATTGTGGGCTTCCTTCTCCATGGGTCCACAGTCAGGAGACTGTTCCAGTGTGGACTTCCCAACAGATCACAGCCTCCTTAGGCATCCACCTGCTCCCTTGTGGGGTCCTCCACAGGCCGCAGGTGGATATCGGCTACAGAGCGAACCTCCATGGGCTGCGGGGGCACAGCTGCCTCTCCATGGTCTTCACCACAGGCTGCCAGCAAATATCTGCTCCGTCACCTGGAACACCCATTCCCTCTTCTTCCTCACTGACCCTGGGGTCTGGAGTGTTGTTTCTCTCACATATTCTCACTCCTGTCTCTGGCTGCAGTTGCTGTTGCACAGTAAATCCCTGCAGCACTCCCACCCCCCACCTCCTTCTTATATCTGCTACCCCTGAGGTGCTGCCACCATCACTGATGGGCTCAGCCTTGGCCAGGTGGCAGGTCTGTCTTGGAGCTGGCTGGCATTGGCTTTTTGTTGGACATGAGGGAAATGTCTATCAGCTACCCACAGACATCATCCCTGTCACCCTCCTCCTTTAGAATGCTGCCACACAATCCCAGTACTGAATGGTTATTATAATTGGCTTGATTCTCCTGCAACACTGGATTGAAATTATTTCAATTCTATATACTTAATCTCAATTTTAATTAAAATATCAAGGGCAAAATTAAGTTCAACTATGTTTAAACGCTAAGGCTCAGGAAGTAGACTCCTAAAACTGAGAAAATGCAAATTTGGTGTAAAGTTTTAACTTTATAGTTTCTCACATCTGTTTTTTGCAGTCATCAGTTACAAGAGAAAAGCACTGAAGCTTCTGTCTGTACAATCTTTGCACTGCTATGTATCCTGGACCTTCTATTACCAATATCTTGCATTGAACCCATCACCTTAGAAGAGGTAACTGGAGTAAAACCAGCTCAGGAATAAGGTGTTCGGGTGGTATGTACTTGTTCAATGAAACTTATTGGTCCATAGAGATGAAAAATAAATATAGGCTATAGTCCACAGGGAGGAAAACGTTCATCATTCTCTTAACACTTAAATAGTTCTAGCAAAATCAAACTGACAAACACCAAACACAGATTTCAGAAGGTCAGTGAATCAGATTTTTTCTCCCAAAATGTGTAGGTTTTTTTCAGAATTGTATTATGCGCACATTGGTTAGAAATTGAATGAAATAAAGGCTGTTGCTATCTGTTAAATTTTTTTATAAGGGTGATTTTTTGTGTGTTCAAGAGCTCCTTCACTGCTGTTATTTACCTTTATGAGAAAGAGAGTATCTTCTTACTCCCTTGTATCTCCCTCAGTTAGTAATATTGCCTCCCACAACCCACAATAAATAAATTTCATGGGAAAGAGCAACCTTCTTAAGAATGCAAGAAATGTTCTTCTTGCCTTAACCTTGGTCTGGCTGATTACCTAGCTCAGTTATCACAATGAACATAGAGCTAGAATAATTATTTCTGGAGTTGCCTCTAACTGCACTTCTAACTGCAGTAGTTAATGTGGGTAATTTTACAAATAATTAATTCTAGTAACAACAAGATAAAAATTACAGGTGAATCTGGAGAATTAATTGCTATCTGAACATAACAATATAATCTCTTCTTCTTTTTTTTTTTTTACATTCTAGGAGAGGTAGTTTTACTGAAAGCAGGGAAGGGAAACACAGCTTTCATTCAAATTATTGAAACTGTGTATTCTTGTGTTCTGGATTCAGTTGGGCATCTTGTTTGCATCCTGACTGTCTACTGGTAGGAAACTTGACAACTTTGTTGATGTACTCCACACACATACGAACAAATTCATGTTTCTCAAAGCTCATATTTTCACTAAAGCAACTTTAGGAGCACAGTCAGGGACAAGGTTCGGGTAATGGTCAGTCTTGATGAACAGGTGAAACAATGTGGAGTGTAACCTATAGCACACTCTCCTCAGAGCTGAAACAAGGCCAAAACCCATAGATCTGCATGTTGGAACACAGGGAAAGTTCAGTTCTGAAGTTTCACAATTGTGATAACGATTAGTAAATCTGAGGTCCTTGATTCAAGATAATGGTTGAGTCAGATTTAACCTGTTTTGAGTGCTTGGAGGAATGGATATTCTGTTATAAGGTTTGGGGTTTCTCCCCTAATTTTTTTTAATTTTACTCTGAAATTAGCATTCACTGGGTAATTTTCTTTGTGACAGCACACACACTGTGGTAATGCTAATAGCTCTTAAAATTAATCATAAATGTTTTAATAGCAAGTACTGAAAATAACCATAAAATAGAGTTACATTCTTTGCATTTAAATTAACTGACATTTTCTTTAAAAGTATTGGGTTTTTTTATTTATAAGTATGCCCTCAATATCTCTTTGTTCTAAAATATGCAGAAGACGTTTCTTTACAAACATCAAACCATTAAATATTTGGTCTTTGAGGACATGTTTGTAGATGGACAAAATCATTCTTGATTCGCACACTTGTGAATACGTAATTTAGCATGACATTTTTTGATTAAATTCTTGGTGATGGCAAAAAAATATATTAATATTTCCTATATCCCTCTTCAAAAAAGTAGCTAATAACTTTATTTTTCTTTTATTTTCTCATTTAAATCTAAGTCATTATTGTTCTCCCACTAATCCCTAGTAGCTAAAAGTTTAGAATTTTTTCCTTTATTCATAAAGTAATACAGTTTGAAGGGATAGTGAAATATAATATTGTTGCCCCCCAGGGAAGATTATAAACAAAATAGAGGAGCTCAATTACTTTGTCTCAGCCGTTTTTCTTAAGGTGCTAATTTGCCAAAGCATTTCTGAATTATTTCATATACCTTGAGTATTGTATTCTGGTATTGGATAAGCTGTTATGAAGAGCTTTAAAAATATCACTAGTAAATGTTTACTCAGTGTTTTGTGTTTGATCTTTTTTGTACAGTCCTTATACCAAAGCTGGAATTTATTTTCAGTGACTACATATAAATGCAGCACACGCTCTGTGTCCTAACAGATGCCATCTGTAAAAGCATTTACTTTAAATTAGTGGAATAAGTAATCAAAAGGGCTTTGTACTTAATGCAGAACTTTTGGTGACTATTAAATACTCATTAGAGGGTGTTTTTGCTGTATGACTGTCAAAATCAGCAGGACGTTTATGTTAGATTTCCTGAGTGGGTCAAGATTGAATATGATTTTACAACTTAAATTACATAAATGAATGCAGGTTATTTCAGAATCTCCAGATGTTCCTTAAACTCCCTGCCCCTAAGCAAAACTTACAGCCAATTTAAATTTTGCAGCAATATTACAGTGCAGATTTTTGCTTCAAACACTTAACAACTCTCTTGTTACATTCTGCTCATTTGTGCCTTAACCATCACAAATGAAAAAGATGAATGCTATTATATTGGGAGTTTGTCTCTTTAAAACATGTACTAATAGATTGTTCAGATCAGTCTATCATAAAAAGACTTCTGGTGCGACAAAAGTCTTTTGAATAGTTCCTTACAAAATCTTCATAAATGTTCCTAACAAAATCAGGTTGTCTGTCCATATTTCAGATGTCTTGATTAGTCTTAGCTCAACCTAACTTAAAAACTGGGTAGCTGCTGAAATCATGTTCTAAAGGTAAATAGAAGCTTGTAAGTTAGCTGTACAGGCATATGAATTTTCAATATCGTAATAAAGACTTCTACATTCTTACATGAAATTTACGATGCAATAATTCTTTGTCAGTAAATGTTACATTTACTTGTTAGTTGTTGGAGGTTTTTTACATTGCAGATACTTATCCTAATTCTAACCTTTGAAGACAGCAACATCTGTTAGTAAGAAAGCAACAAACGTGAATCGAGACCAAACTTAGAAAGTGCAGTAAAACCTGTTTAAAAGCAGCCTTTAAGAAAGACACTTTTCTAGATAAACTTTCACTGGAAAAAAAAGAATTCAGAGGTTTTGCAATGATAAGATAAAATGGCCTGATAGAAATTATCTTTGAATACCCAAGCTCCAGTATAAAAACTTTGAAACATTAGAGCTTTTTATAATAAAATCAGTTTTTAATAGTATAACTCCAAGACAAGACGAAGAATTCATGACAAAAAGAAAATAAGTAAGAGAGAGAATACCATAGACCATTAACACTAGCTCCTATGTCAGCTGCAGGTGTTGGGTCCCAGATCAGGATCTGCAGGAAGAGATTCCACAATATTTCCACAATCTTTCCACTCTCCCAGCCTCTCTTCATGGGGCAGCTACTGCAGTCTTTTCATCTTGGTGTTTTTCCACTAAACTTACTACAGCATGTTGATGTCTTTCTGTACTGGGGGATTCAAAGTGGACATAATGTGTGAGTGCTAGATGGAGGCAGATAAAATTTTTCTTTCCTCTCCTAGTGATGCTCCTGCTGATGCAGCCTGAGATGTTTTTCCCGACAGGGCTTGATGCAGGTTCCTGCCTGGCTCACTGTACCCAGTGCTCCTTCCCCAGAGCTTTTCTCTACAGAGTTGATCCCATGCTTGATTTTTTTTGAAAGCTCTGTGAGTTCTGATTTAAACAATCAAAAAAACCCCCAATCTTTCTCCAAAAGAATCCAAGCCAAATAGAAGTAATGCTACAGACCTAGCCATTGGCCATATAAACCACAGATGGATACATTCTTCTATTCTAGAAAAATCTATACTTGATTGCCAACCAGCTTATCCAGCTGACTAGAAACAGAGAAAAAGCAGCACTCATTTTTAAGGCACTCAGACTGATCCTTACATTTATAAAAAGAGTCCTAGAGGCACTGGATTATTTTTACTTATGTTTCCAGGACATTCACTATTAAAGGATGTAAACTCTGTAGCTAAGTCTTTCTGTTTAAAAGGTAATGAAGAAATTTACGAGAAATCAAATAAGAAGTTTGTCCCAGGGGCAGACTCAGTGTGTGTTTCTAAAACTAAAATCACACAAGTTCATTCCATCTGGTTTAGCTACTTCAAGTTGCTCAGATTTCAGCCATGTACTACTGCTGCACATACATCTGCTGCTGAACAAAATATCAACAACAAAGCAAACACCTTTAATCAAACCAAAATTATTATTTTTAATACAATTTAAAAAATACTTTGTGTGTGGCATCTGTGGCAAAAGCAAATGAAGCACAGAATCAATTTCAGTTAGTCTCAGTTGTATGAGATTTTACACCAGTTCCTAACTGCATCCTAAATGTGTGCCCTAACTATCATGTTATAAGAATCTATGTGATAAACCTGTCTCCATCCTGGATACTGATCCTGGCTGATTTATTGAAACAAATTTTGGAGGATTACAATTTTTTCATTCCCTGTAAAGTAGATACTTGCAATGGAGAGTAAGGTCATCTTGTTGTTATTTTCCTCTATTACTCCAACAGTCTTTTCTTGTCTCCCAATGTTTGTTTTGTAAAAAATAAAAGGAACCAACAAGAAATAATTTCTTTAAATATTTATCATGATTGCTTAGGCCACGTATGTCATGATCTGATTATTGAGGTTCTCAGAAATACTTCTGCCTGAATTAAGGTGCAAACAAGACCATATGTCAGACAATAGTATGGGTTTCATTTGATAGTAAATATGAGACAAAGAAAGAAATAGAAAATAGGTGGGGGGGACAGAGAGTGACAGGGACAGAATAGGGAAGATATCACTACTCTGTGGATCCCAGTGATGATCCGTTGATCCTCTCCAGCCAGTCTTCTCAGTGGTGAAGGTCCCCCCGGAAAACATAGAATCCCATGGGTTAATATACCCTCAAGCCATGTGGCAATGTCTAGACATGTCCCCCTGTGGGAGGGAGACAATCTCTTACAGCAGACTCTGGATCTGTTGCATCACATACAGTCCTGTGGTGCAAACCCTCTGGGGAGCACTTCAGGGGGTCTTTGATGGGTTATGACTCCCCCCCACCTGCCTCTCAC